>CAUJRU010000993.1:0-239153 GCA_963277665.1 Viscum album
GGGAATGCTGCCAAATCACTCCAAAGTTCATGATGTGTTCCGTGTATCACTGTTGAGAAAATAAATGCCAAAACAAATGCATGTAATCATTTATAAGTAATTATAACTAAAAGTGGATCTATCTTATTGCGAGGAGCTTGTCCAGATTCTTGATACAAGAGAACAAGTGCTGAGAAATCGGACTACTCGTCTGGTAAATGTTTTATAGAGAAACTATAAGATGGAACAGGAAACATGGGAACCCGAGGAACTTATGATGAAGAACCACCTGAGTCATTTTTTGCAGTAATATTCTAGAAATTTTGAGGATGAAATTATTTTAAAGAGGGGGTAATTTAACACCCCATGCTTCCACGGTACGCTTCACGTTGAATAATACAATAGTGTGTGTTGTACGCAACTTCGCGTTCTAACACCCGCCACAACCAATAAAACTAGCAGTTGTGAATAGTAATACCCACTTTTTTAAATTTTATAAATTTTATCTTTCAAATTTGACTCAATTTATGAATTTGGAATATCGAAATTATCTTAGGCTGAATTTTTGATATTTCTCTGAAAACCATCAAATTTTGATAAATAGTGAAAAAACTGAGTTATAGTTTAAAACTAAATATTTATTTAAATAAATATTTATTTTTATTTAAATTTATTTTATGTCCAAATAGATACAAAATACTTATATATGTTCAATTTAATTAATTGGAGTCATTTTATAATAATTTTAGATATATAAAAATTTTATTGAACTTTTCACCGTCTTTTACCCATGTCTTAAGAGAATTGGAAAATTCAAATAAAACAAAATTTTACAGCTTCAATGAGTGTAATTTAAAAAATATGAGAGAAACAGATAATATCAAAGAGTAAAATGTGGTTAAATAAGATAAAAATAGTTTTGGGTGAATAATAACTTTTTACTTTTATTTACAACGGTTAAAAGTAAATAGGGTAATTAAGGATAAAAATGATATTATTATTACCTTAACACATGGCCTAATTCAATTGGCTAAGTATAATTCCACAAAAAACAACATTAGGAATAAAATATGAACCTCTTTGGTCCACTGAGATTAGATTAGGACATTTATTATTTTTTAATTCAAAGAAGAGTTAAAAGAGTTAAAACCAATTTTTAATAACAAAAACATTGTCAATATAGGTTTATACAAATGATAAATTCAATTATGAAAAAAAATTATAAATCTAAAAAGATTTCCTACATAATGGTATTTTATTTATAATTTTAGACATTATATAATTTATATAATTTCTGACACAATGGTGATTCAGTAATTACCTAATTAATGAAATATTAAAATAATTGATATTATAAATATCCAAATAAATAAAATTTGAGACTTTTTATGAATTACACTAATTTTCTAGGTTAAAATGACATAATAATATTGTTTAAATGAATTGTTTTCTAGGTAATAATGCTGTTATGAATTTAGCAAAAACAAAATACCAAATAGTCTCAAAATTGACATAAAAGGGTTTTTTAAAAAAATATTATATTATTAATTGATATTATATACATAAAAATATAATGTTCGACCAAAATACATATATAATGATAGGTGTATTATTAATGAAGCATTTTGGGTTCACTTGATATTATATAGTATGTTTATTAATCATATTATATAAAAATACAAAGAGACATGGTAAATGTCAAACTCTTTAACTAATAGTAAAATATAAACAAATAAAGTTAATATAGTGTCCCAAACCTGTCTAAAACCTATTGGTTTAGTGGTTTTAGATCTATCCCGACCTTAGACTTTAAATAATCCATTTTTAATCCATTATAAACCAAAAATTATTTTATTATAAAATAATATTTCTAGCTTTTCCTAAGGTGCACCTCGCCCCTCTTATAAAAGGGAACTCCCCCTTCTCTCTAATTAACACCGTCAAAGCCATTTAGCTCGGCCATACATAGAAACAATATCCTCTCAAATTCCCTCACATTATCCTATATTCTATCCTTTAGTCAGAAATCCAGCATAAGGATCCCTTTTTATCAAATCAAAAGAAAGAACCCGAAGAAGATGTAATAATTTCACCACACTCATTCATGTTCTTTTCTTCTTCCACTTCTTCTTTCTTTGTTATTTCCATTCTAAAATAATAAATCCATTATATTCTATATAATTTTATGTTACTATAAATATGGTACAACCATATTCATTATTCTATCAATCCTTTGAATGACATGTCACCATACGTGCGTACATATCGATTACCATCTCCACGTCGTCATGTAATTGTTATTCAATAAATTATTATTTGGATGGGTATATTAATGATGTACAATTCATGTAAAAAATAAATATAACATGATTATTTTTCTATATATATTATATTCCATCCAATTATATATTATTTTAATACCAAAAGAATGATATTGTCGCTCGTGCGTACGTACGGATTACCGTCTCCAAAAACGTGATGAGATTCATTCCACATCGTATCCATTTAAGACTAATTTTCATTTAATGATAAAATTAATGTTTAAAGACTTGATATCATAAGGTATATGAATATTACACATACCATACATAACAAATATGACTCACATAACAAAGAATATAAAGGAAAACGAATCCATTTACACCCGAAATGACAATAATACTAAAATATTATTAACAAAGGAATGTTTAAAGATCATATATATTATGATATTAATGTATATGATTCTTTTATAGTTTAACAACAACTATTTCACCATTATATATTATTTTAACATACCATCGACCCAGGTAATGTACAAGGTAAGAGTTTATTTCTCAATCTCTTCATTATCTGAGGTTGTTTTTACGTAAGTATATACTGGGACATCTTTATGATCCACATCCATGTTTCTTAAAAATGTATTTCAAAATATTCTTACTATTTTATAAACTATGGGTTAAAGTAATTAATACCTTTGTTTTACTATTTATAAGATTTTTATAAATTAATCTTTTTGTCGTTTTCCAAACAAAGTTCTTTTTAGCCTGTTCAACAAAATTAAAGTTTGAATGTCTTTTTTAACTTATACGGAGGGTGCAGTAATTTTACGCCAGTATAAAATCGTCGAAGCTTACCTTATAAGATTATAAAAAAAAATTCAAAGTAAGTTTGTTTATTTTATTATTATGTGACTTTTAAATGATTTTAAAAATTAAATATTTCTCTCAAATAGTTTTGATTTCATCTCTGTCAACATCTTTTGATGGATTTTATGCTTATTTTATGCTAATTTATTATGATACAAAACTTCCATATTTTATTAAAGGTTTTTTGATATGTTTGAATGTGGATGTGTTATTTTTATACCATTTATAGTATATGGAAAATATATTTACTTTTCATATGCTAGTTTTAATACGAATGTATATGTTATGTTTAAATCTGATCATATGAGAAATGAATTAGACTTAGTAAGTGACGGGTGGACCCGCTATAGCTCCTCGATGCATTGGTAGGTCTCATGAGATAAACTTCTGTCTTGGAACAAGACCTTGAACTAATCTTATTTTTAGTCTTGGCATAAGGCCTTGACTATGAGGTTATGATAGTATGGCATTATGCACTCCATCATTATGAAAGTTCTTATTGATATTTCATGTGATTGTTGGACTAGTAGAATATATATGTGAATAATTAAATGGAATTATTTCATTTTATTTTTTCCATATTATGTTGAAGTTCATGTTTAAAAGGATTTTTTTATTTATACATTGCCTTATATGTTTATTCTTATTTATGAATGATTCTGTTATATTTTTATCCTTACTGAGCATCTGAGCTCACCCCTTTCTATGTTTTATTTTTCCCAGGACTTGAAGAAGTATTTTATGACATAGCTATAGAGATATTCTGAGGGGATATGAGTGTGGAATATAGAGACTATGTTGTTTTAGTTTTTTAATTTAATATGTACTGTAAGATTTATGAATATATCTAGTGTTTCCAAGGATACTGAACTAATCGGTCATTCGTGACTTGATATTTTGTGATCATGCCAATGTTATGTAATAATGCACTTACTCTGGGTAACTAGTGTTAGGGAATTACGGAATAAAAATATAATTAATAAAATAAATGTATAAAAGGTTGTTAGATAATTAATAAATGTATTTAATTTCATTATCTAGAACATTAACGTCATAAGCTGATCTCTTTTGAAAATATGTCAAGGGTTTTCTCATCTCACTTTTATTTCTATGAGATATGCCTTCTTAAAATGTATTTATTGTGTATGGAGTATTCATACTTCCCTTTGATTTTATCATATCATGAATCTTGATATATTAAGTATATGAAATGTTTTATTTTATGATTATTAATATTATGGGGAATACATGTACGTTGATTACAAAGTGGTAAGGGTTTCTTCCCAAACCTTAATTTTTCCATCAAGATATGCTTCTTCTCTCTTTACCCTAATGTTGTTATCAATTATTATAATTTAATCCCCCTAAATTCTGTTTATACATTCCAAATATATTTATCTACCTCAATCATTAATTATTTTTTTGGGAATAACATGTTTAATAAGGTTACCTTCTATAATCTTCCTCATTAGTAGGCACAATTTAAGGGAAATTACCAGTTTCTTTATCATTTTCATGTGCACTGCAAAAAAAATTTCATGTTAACATTATTTAAAAAATATCACTCATTTTATCATGAAAACATACCCTTGTAGATTCCTTGTTTTATACATGAAATGTATCATATTATGTTTTAAAGGCACTAGTATTTTACCTTAAATCGCACTAAAGTTACTCATTTCTAAAATTTCATAAATTATATTTTACATGTTTTAAATTTAGTTGGAAATCATTTATACATAAATTAAAATTTCATTGCCCCACTCTGTTTATTTCTACTATATTCTGATTTATAATATTATTTTATGACAAATAAAATGATTTTCCAAAATAACTCTTCCTTAAAAAAGTAAAAAAGGGTATTTCCCTCTAGAATTTCTCTATAATATTATTTAGAGTCCTTACATCTATTTATATGATTCAAATAATTAAATGTGGTATGGACCAATTTGATTTATAGATATATTCTTATTTTAAATAATAGAAATGTATAAGACTTAGTAATTGATGGGTGGGGCCCGCTATAGCCCCTCGATGCATTGGTAGGTCTCATGAGACAAAACATAAATGGATTTTAGACGTGGACTTAGCCATTTATTTTCAGATTTCTTGGTTGAGGATTGTAGGATATGTTATGGGTGTCAGACATTATTCATTCCTTTATTATAACATTAAAAATTGATAATTCATGTGAATATTTAACTAGTAGAATATCCATGGTTAAGCTCCATTCTCATGTAATTATTTTTATGGAATTATTTATTCATCTTTTATTCATACAGTATTTTGCAGAAGTTTATGTTCTAATGACATGTGTTTTTAGAAAATTATCATTCATTACTGTTTATATTAGCATCTGTTGTATTACATACCCTTAATGAGTATCTGAGATAACCCCTTTATTAAATTTAATCATTATATAGGATGTGACGATGTATATTACGAATGACTTACTGGGATATTATAGGAGTTTATGAGTGTTTCTAATGAAGTAACTAAGTTATATTTCATTTCATGTAAATTTTATAGTTCATGTATGTAATATAGATTCCAAAATACATAAACTAGTCAGTCCTTTGGGATACGTGTCTTGTATCTATGTTAATGTAATAAATTAATGTACTAACACAGACCTACAGGGGTCAAGATCATTACCAGAAATATGAGTTTATGCTTAATAATATGTTTTCTAAATATGTATAGGTTGAGATGATTTTTGTATACATTAAATACATCAATCCTAAATAATGTACGGAGATAAATTTTATATTATTATCAAATTATTATCTCATAATAACTAATATTATTAAAATATAAATTTTTTTTATGTAAAACTAGTTTTATTTATATCTTAAGTAAATTTTTTTTCAAGGACATCAAATTTGTCACGAACCGAATCTAGTCTCCGCCAAAACCGGCACCAAACCCATCCCGTGACATGAATCGAAAGGCGTTCCCTATCTCCATGGGCTGGCACAAGTGCCCGGGTATCATTAATTTAGGTTTGGGAATGATTTACCCGAGGTTGAAAGCATAAAACATTAAAAACAATCCATAATATAAATCTGAAATTTTTTGAGCCAAACAAGACTTAAGTAAAAACCAGAACTGAATACATTGGTTTAAAGATAATACATGTGGTCCAAAAAAATAATTATAGAATCAATATAGCCCCAAGGACTCCACACGACTAGGGGTTATCGCCCCCACGCTGTCTCCACAACTCCGCACCAAGGATGGGATCTAACACCCTGAACCGCCATCACCCTTAGCCTTTCCATTACCTGAATCAAACATAACAAAGTATACTTACACCCAATGGGTTTAAGTAGGGTGTGAGCCTAGTCCCAATAGTATTCCACCCAATGATTCCGAGGAGTAAGAAATAAAATGTGAAAAAGAAAGCAGTTTTCAAACGCAAGGAAAAGTAGTGTTAAAATTTCATGAAATGAAACCTCTAACTGAAGATAGATTTTAGTACAAAATTTTCATAATATTAACACATTAAAATAGGAATGGTATATACGGTAATTTTCTTCCAAACACACCCTAAGACATGGGTAAATACTACAAATCCAATGAGCAACAACATTGGGAACACCCCTAGGCACTAGGTTGTCTTGGGCCCTATGTACCTCGTACCTCTGTGTAAAGTAACAACAGAAAAATTCATTCTCGTGAATGATCCACTAGTAGGGAACATACCCATAACCTAATGGTCCCCAATAATCATCCACAGAGTTTAGTTAGAGTTGTCATTATCCAAATGATAAGTGAAACATGGACAAAACCCATCCGGTCCACTAGCTGTACTAGTACAAATCCGCCCCACCTAGTTACCCGGGCTTCCCCTTTTGTGCTCAATCAATTTCTACATGCAACATAGATCAATTTTCATATAAATCACCATTACTGGTCAAACCCAACCAATACAGTATCTATCACATTTTATACCACTTAAAACATGCAACAAAACACTTAGATTTTTCATAAAACAATTCATCAAAATCCCGTAGTGTTTCAGACACAGAACACCTTATAAACCTCACATGCATACTATGTGCACATTTTGAAACAAATTCAAAAAAACATCCCAAAAAAACACCAACCAAAATTACCCACTTACGTAAAATTGTGAAACAAATTCAAAAAACATCCCAAAAAACACCTCATACACTACAAGATGACGCTTAAGAAATCCACTTGTAACGAACAACGAACGCGAATAACGCTACCACAACATTACGTAAACAAAACCATTGGGTGTTCTCCAACCCCAAATTTACCCAAGTAACAAATTTGTGGATAGATATACTTGAATGATACTACCTCCTACCTAGAATACACCAAGGAGAAAACTGAGTCACTAGTACCGGGTGACCCAATCTAGACATCCCACCACTAGGGACAACTCAATTTCTAAGACAGAATAAGGATAACAATTGGGGAAGGAACGAACGGTCTCCCCATCATAAGGGTTAAACTAAAATTATTCCTTTTCCAAGAGAACATACATGATACCCATGAAGGGTCTCCCCACCATAATAGCAGACACAACATTCCTTAAGACAAAATAATGACACTAACAGGGGGCCTCGAACGGACTTCCCCGCATTATGGGTAGATTAATATCAGAATTCATCCAATGAAACTTACATGAGACCCATTGTGGGTATACCCAAAACAAAACCCTACCATATTAACTAACTAGTATTGGATAACAACAAAAAACAGGAGAATTTTAAAGAGCTGGCATGGCCGCACGGTTGGTTCACCATGTTTGGGAAACTGTGAGTTAACTATGCGGATCATTCTTTCCATAGAGGAAACATCACACATTTTCCTTGGACAAGGATCATAGACGTGTAGAGACCAAGGGGTAGCTAATGTCTCTTATCACACGGTCCCCTGGGTTGGCACACAGTTACTACTAACCATGCACAAACTATACACTTTAACCTGCCTAACCCAAATTTTAAAATTTTCTCCAAAAACACAAGGGAACCCAAAGGGGAAAAAATCAACTCAGGGTACGACATAAGAACAAGGTACTCACACATCTTTCCACCAAATGTGAGAAATTGGAACAAGACGATGACACCATAGGTTTAAAATATTACTATATTTCATATTGAGGATATGACCTTGACCAAAAGTATGAACGACTCTAGGATTTCCCCTAACTACACGCCAGCTTCTCTCCGGGGCCTATGGCTGGAACTCAATGGAATGAAGCATCTTCGGCCATGCAGTTAGGATTTTGAAACCCCTAAACAAAACATCTTCTTACAGTGCCAAAAACAGTTATACTTTAATCTCAAATGGTCTCATTGATACATGACACACATCAAACCTGCTTTTCCCAACCCATCATTTTACCAAAACAAGAACATAGAGGATGCACACCCATCACCCCGTTTTTTCTTTGGATGCTAAACAGCCAAATGAAAGGACAAATAGATTCACATTCCTCTAGAAAATAGGATTTAGAATTTATTATAGGGAGACACACATCCAACAAAATAGTGACTCTCATAAGATTGCACAATATTCACCCTTATAGTCAAGTGAACACATGACATCGCAAGGAATCACCAAACATGACCATTGTGGATAAAAGAAAACACACAGAGATGGACCTTGTATTGAGTCCCAAACAACACATGATTCTATCATGTGTCTATAATAGCCACTCTTGGCCAGATCCTGCACAATGGTGGCCTAACATGAACTCTTGCTGCAATGAGACTGACGAAAGATCGAGAGGCCCTTTAAGACATCATTCTACACTAACAACCCTGAACTTCATTGACCTTTGAAAAAATAGGAAACATAAGAACTAAGGTCTATTTAAACCTCCCACAAACACTCTCCCACTATAGGGGGATCCACATAATTGAAAAAGAAGAGGGGTAAACTCAATCTCTAAACCTCAAGAATAAAGTCCGTATGATGGTCAACTAGAGGATCATCCAACGGTGAATCACCATAGGCAAAACATGAATCATACATTAACACTTTATGGGGGCGTAACCTAGCCTACATGAAAACCCAAGGACCCAACCGATCTAGTCATTTGGTCACAACATACCAGAAACTTGATCCGAACACATGAGGGGAGCCCCCACATTGGCCTCCCAAAATTTTCCTCAAAAGAGACAACTGACCAACACTTCATTCCAACATACCAATGAAACACCAAACCAAAACATCATTCAAACAATATGGGTTATTTAACTCGAAACATCCCACAATAATAATCCCGAAAACACATAATACATACCTCTCAACCATACATTATCAAAACACAACACTTTCCTTCAAAAACATTATTTAAAAAAATAGTGTTGGTGGGTTGCGCATTTACCAATGTTATCTCATGAGCCTCACACATGCATGTTTACATTCCACACTAGGAACCCACCTCATATCCATCCATATTCCGAAATAAACTTATGCATTTGGTCACCTTGGAGAGCACCAATTACCAAAAATCAAACCATTCCTCTTTTTAAAATCAAAACTTTTAACCACACTTTCCCTTTCTCAAAAACAATAACCATAATATCAAAACCCAATTTTTCATCTCACAAACCAATTTAGAAAAGATTCCATAATTCAATAAAAGCACATATTCATGCCTTTCACAATCGATTCAAAACATTTCATCCCATTTCAAAACACTTCTAATTTAATGAAAAACACCATTTCATAAATCTCCATTTAAATAAGAACTCAACTCTTTTCATTTCAAGACAAGGTTCTAAAAGTTCATAAATTTTTTTTCTTCAGTAGACACCAAACCCAAAATCCATCTTCAACCCCCACACAAAAATTCTAGAACACTTAATTCAATCCCAAAACACTTTTCCACGGTTTAAAAAATTCCACTAGAAACATTTTTTCAAAACCCCAATTAACATAATTCATACTTTCAAAAGAGGTGTAAACACATAATTTACCATTTTGAAATAATTCTGAAATTCCATTTATAGGAAAAAAATACCATTTTCACTTTACTAGAAAATAACTTCACAAAAATTCACACTCCTTAAAGTGAAGTCATTTTTTTGTTAAAAAAATCCAAATTTCCAGGATTCCAAAACAAAGAGACACAAGACAATATGAGAGGAAACTAGTTTCGGTGGGTGACTTTGACATATGGTTGGAAGCAATATTCCAATCACATCACTGTCACTGAGTGTATTCTAGGGAAATATCTACGGCTCCACATGGTTTACCATGCCTTGCGAGCTCACTGAGATTATTCACCAAACTCTCTTTTCATTTCCCATAGTCATCATTAAACCAAGACAACGAAAGGACTCAGATAAATCCATACATCCACTAGTGACTTGAATCCCATCATGAAGTGTGCTGGCCAGGCATACTACCAATGGCTGAAATGTCATGTCCTGAAAATCCTAGTTCCAGACTATCCTGACTCTTCCCCAAATAACATGACCCAAGAGCGAACCACCTTTGATACTATTTTGTCACGAACCGAATCTGGTGGTCACCAAAACCGGCACCAAACCCAGCTCATGAAATGACCTAAAGGGAGTTCCCTATCCCCACGGGCTGGTACAAGTGCCCGGGTATCATTAATTTAGGTTTGGGAACGATTTACCCGAGATTGAAAGCATAAAACATTAAAAATAATCCATAATATAAATCTGAAATTTTTTGAGCCAAACAAGACTTAAGTAAAAACCAGAAATGAATACATTGGTTTAAATATTATAAAATTTATCCAAATAAAATAATTATATCATCAAGATAGCCCCAAGGACTCCACACGACTAGGGGTCATCGCCACCAAGTTGTCTCCACAACTCCGCACCAAGGATGTGAACTAACACCCAGAACCACCATCACCCTTAGCCTTTCCTTTACCTGAATCAAACATAACCAAGTCTACTTACACCCAAGGGGTGTAAGTAGGGTGTGAGAATAATCCCCATAGGATACCATCCAATGATTCCAAGGAGTAAGAAATAAAATGTGAAAAAGCAAGTAGTTTTCAAACACAAGGATAAGTAGTGTTAAAATTTCAAGATATGAAACCTCCAATAAAAAAAAGATTTCAATCCAAAATTTTCAGAATATTAATACATTAAAATAGAAATGTTAGATACTATAATTTACTTCCAAACACACCCTAATACATGGGTAAATACTACAAATCCAATTAACAACAACATTGGGAACACCTCTACGCATTAGGTTGTCTTGGGCCCTATGTACCTCGTACCTCGGTGTAAAGTAACCATAGAAAAATTCATTCTAATGCACGAGCCACTAGTAGGGAACATACCCATAACCTATTTGTCCCCAATAATCATCCACATAGTTTAGTTAGAGTTTTCGTTATCTATATGCTATGTCAAACATGGACAAAACTCATCCGGTCCACTAGCCGTACTAGTACAAATCCGCCCTACCTAGGCACCCGAGCTTCCCCTTTTGTGCTCAATCAATTTCAGCATGAAACATATATCAATTTTCATATAAAACACCATTACTGGTCAAACACAACCAATACAGTATCTATCACATTTTATACCACTTATAACACGCAACCAAACACTTAGATTTTTCATAAAACAATTCCTCAAAATCTCGTAGTGTTTCGGACACAAAACTCCTTATAAACCTCACTTGCATACTATGTGAACATTTTTAAGTATCCAAAACAGAAAGGGAATCCTACTTCATTTCATTGAAGACACAAAATCATTTTTAGGGAAGCCCCATATCGTTCAAGAAACGACATCATTGCAAAATCTCCATTTATACACAACACAACTCTTAGAATTTCTTGTGGTTCACAAACACCATTAAAACCAGATTTTGCAGAAAAAAAAAGAAGGTATAATCATTAAAAACAGTATTTTTATCACTATTATAGTTCAATAAAAACAACTAATTACTTCTAGGGTATCCCCAATTAAACTAATAAAACATTTCTATGAAGAAAACCCCAATTTCACATGAAATTGGCATTTAGGAATCATTTTAAATACAAACACCACTAAAACTATTTTTTTCAGCAATAATAAAATTAAATAATCATGAAATTACCATAAAAACAGTATCCAATTCACAAATATTTCGTACACAATGGAATCACCTACCAAAACCAAGGAAACACTTGAATCCTTTTTGCGAAAACTCAAACGCACCACCGCCGCACCTCATGGAAGGTAAACCAGACCTAAAACCAGAATTTCAGACCATGAAACACAAGATAAAACACTAAATTTTAATCCCTAATTTCTGGACATTAGGAACCTCAATGATAAGGGAAGAAACCCTAAGTACATTGGATGTGACCCTAAACAAATTGATTGAATAAAGAAGGTGAACAACACACTTAAAATATCTTGTTGAAATCGCCCCCAAAAATACCAGTAGCCGATTTTAAAAATACTCAAACCTTCAAGGGAGGTTCAAAAAAGGATAAGGAGATCATTTAGTAATTTTAATGTGGGGGAAAACTAAAAATTGAGAGAGTTATGAAGGAATGAACTTACCTCTTCAAATCTGGACGTTTTGAGAAACCAATGAATATCTGCCCAAATTCGCGATTTCCAGAAGCTCCAAAGAGTGGGGTAAGAGAATGGTCGCGTGGTTGGGTTCAGTGGGCTTGTGATACACTTGGAATTACCGAAAAAACATTACTATTTAATGATATATGAAATAAAAAAATGTTTGTTTTAAAACTGGAAATGGGCCTTCGGGATGGCCCAATTCTTTAAATGAAAACCCAATTCCACCATTATTATGGATTCTTAAAGGGTCCAAATTGAAGTGGTGGTGTTAATAGGTCATGGGAGGTAATTTAGGAAGTTTAATGGGTGCAAAATATAAAAAAATGAAAATGTTATAAAATAAACAAAATTGGTTTTTAAATCTGGAATTGGGCTCACGGTTTGGCCGAATTCCAAAAAACTCCCCAATTCCTCCATAAAAGATTGGGAAACCCCCAAAACAAAGAATGAATGGAACTTAAATTAAATTTACCTTTAAAATAAGTCATGTATGTGAAAATTCGCCCCACCATAAATCATTCCGCCCCCATAATGCCCCAACAACACCAGATGCAAAAGCAAAGCCCCAACGATAGACCAAGGCAGACTTCCTTGCCAGGTTTTCACCCGCTTCAAAATGATGAACATCTCTAGTTGATCAAAAGAAGGAAGAGAATACTCTCCGCAACCAAAAAGTACCCCACTTACATAAAATTATGAAACACATTCAAAACAAATCCCAAAACAAAACACCTCAAACACTACAAGACGACGCTCAAGTAATCCACATGAATGGAACAACGAACTCGAATAACGCTACCAGAACATTACGTAAACAAAACAATTCGGTGTTCTCCAACCCCAAATTTACCCAAGTAAAAAATTTGTGGATATATAGACTTGAACTATACTACCTCTAACATAGAATACACCAAGGAGGAAACTGAGTCACTAGTACGGGGTGTCCCAATCTGGACATCCCACCACCAGGGAGAACTCAATTTCTAAGAGAGTATAAGGATAACAATTGGGGATGGAATGAACGGTCTCCCCATCATAAGGGTTAAACTAAAATTATTCCTTTTCCAAGAGAACATACATGATACCCATGAAGTGTCTCCCCACCATAATAACCGACACAACTTTCCTTAAGGCAAAATCAAGACACGAACAGGGGGCCTCGAACGGACTTCCCAGCATTAGGGGTGGATTAATATCAGAATTCATCCAATGAAACTTACATGAGATCCATTGTTGGTATACCCAAAACAAAACCCTACCATACTAACTAACTAGTATTGGATAACAACAAAAACCTGCAGAATTTTAACGAGCTGGCATGGCCGCATGGTTGGTTCAAATGGTTTGGGATACCGTGAGTTAACTGTGCGGATCATTTTGTCCAAAGAGGAAACATCACACAGTTTCCTTGGGCAAGGATCATAGACATGCAGAGACCGTGTGGTTGCTACTGTCTCTTATCACATGGTACCCTGGGTTGGCACACGGTTACTACTAACCACAGACAAACTATGCACTTCAACCTGCCTAACCCAAATTTTAAACTTTTCTCCAAAAACAAAAGGGAACCCAAAGGGGAAAAATCAACTCAGGGTTCGACGTGGGAACAAGGTACTCACACCACTTTCCACCAAATGTGTGAAATTGGAACAAGACGATGACAAAAGAGGTTTAAACTATTCCTATCTTATATATTGAGGATATGACCTTGACCAAAAGTTTGAACGACTCTAGGATTTCCCCTAACTACGCGCCAGCTTCTATCCGGGGCTTATGGCTGGAGCTCAACGGATTGAAGAATCTTCAGCCTCGTAGTTAGGATTTGGAATCCCCTAAACTAAAAATCTTCTTACAGTGCCAGAAAAAATTATACTGTAATCTCATATGGTCTCACTGAGACATGACACACTTCAAACCCGCTTTTCCCCAACCCATAATTTTACCAAAACAAGAACATTGAGGATGCACACACGTCACCCCTTTTTTTCATTAGATGCTAAACACCCAAATGAAAAGACATATAGAAACACATTCCTATAGAACATAGGATTTATAATTTCCTATAGGGAGACACACATCCAACAAAATAGTGACTCTCATAAGATTGCACAATCTTCACCCTTATTGTCAAGTGAACACATGACATCGCAAGGCATCACCATACATGACAATTGTGGATAAAAGAAAACACAAGGATAGGGACCTTGTACTGAGTCCCAAACATCACATGATTCCAGCAAGTGTCCATAATAGCCACTCTTGGCCAGATCATGCACACTGGTGGCCTAACATGAACTCTTGCTTCAATGAGACTGAAAAAAGTCCCAGAGGC
The DNA here is from genome assembly GCA_963277665.1 of Viscum album. Lineage (NCBI taxonomy): Eukaryota > Viridiplantae > Streptophyta > Magnoliopsida > Santalales > Viscaceae > Viscum > Viscum album. The sequence goes on from CAUJRU010000993.1 coordinate 14,994, forward strand.
CCTTTAAGACATCATTCTACATTGAAAACCCTGAACTTCATTGACCTTCGAAAACTTAGGAAACATAAGAACTAAGGTCTATTTCAACCTCCCACAAACTCTCTCCCACTAAAGGGGGATCCACATAATTGAAAAAGAAGAGGGGTAAACTCAATCTCCAAACCTCAAGAATAAAGTCCTTATGTTGATCAACTGGAGGATCATCAAATGCTGAATCACCATAGGCCAAACATGAATCATACATTAACACTTTATGGGGGTGAAACCTAGCCTACAGGAAAACTGAAGGACCCAACCGATCGGGTCATTTGGTCACAACATAGCAGAAACTTGAACCAGACACATGAGGGGAGCCACCACATTGGCTTCCCAAACTTTTCCTCAAAAGATACCACTGACCAACACTTCGTTCCAACTTATCAATGAAACACCAAAACAAAACGAAGTACAAACAAGAGGGGTTATTTAACTCGAAAAATTCCACTATAATAATCCAAAAAACACATAATCCATACCTCTAAACCATACATTATCAAAACAAAACACTTTCCTTCAAAAACATTATTTAAAAAAATAGTGTTGGTGGGTTGCGCATTTACCAATGCTATCTCATGAGCCTCACAGAAGCATGTTTACATTCCACACTAGGAACCCACCTCATATCCATCTATATTCCCAAATAAACCTATGCATGTGGTCACCCTTGAGAGAACCAATTACCAAAAATCAAACCATTCCTCTTTTTAAAATCAAAACTTTTAACTACACTTTCCCTTTCTCAAAAACAATAACCATAATATCAAAACCCAATTTTTCATCTCACAAACCAATTTAGAAAAGAATCCATAATTCAATAAAATCACATATTCATGCCTTTAACAATCGTTTCAAAGCATTTCAACCCATTTCAAAACACTTCTAATTTCATGAAAAACACCATTTCATAAATCTCCATTTAATTAAGAACACAACTCTTCTCATTTCAAGACAAGGTTGTAAAAGTTCATAATTTTTTTTTGTTCAGTAGACACCAAACCCAAAATCCATCTTAAACCCCCACACGATAATTCTCGAACACTTAATTCAATCCCAAAACACTTTTCCATGGTTTAAAAAAATTCCACTAGAAACATATTTTCAAAACCCCAATTAACATAGTTCATACTTTCAAAAGAGGTGTAAACACATAATTTAACCTTTTGAAATAATTCTGAAAATCCATTTATAGGAAATAAAAAAATAATACCATTTTCAATTTACTATAAAATAACATCACAAAAAATTCACACTCCTTAAAGTGAAGTCATTTTTTTGTTAAAAAAAATCCAAGTTTCCAGGATCTCAAAACAAAGAGAACCCAGATAATATGAGAGGAAACTAGTTTTAGTGGGTGACTTGGAAATATGGTTGGAAGCCCTATTCCTATCACTTTTCCATCATAGAGAGTATTCTAGGGAAATATCCACAGCTCCACATGTCTTTCCAGGCCCTGCGAGATCAGTGAGATTATTCTCCCAACTCTCTTTTCATTTCTAATAGTCATCATTAAACCAAGAAAACCAAATGACTCAGATAAATCCATACTTCCCCTGGTGACTTGAATCCCATCATGAGGTGTGATGTCCAGGGACACTACACATGACTGAAATGTCATGTCCTGACAATCCTAGCTCCAGACTATCCCGACTCTTCCCCAAATAACATGACCTAAGAGCGAACCTCCTTTGATACCATTTTGTCACGAACCAAATCTGGTCGCCACCAAAACAGGCACCAAACCCAGCCCGTGACATGACCCGAAGGGTGTTCCATATCCCTACAGGCTGGAAAAAGTGCCCGGGTATCATTAATTTAGGTTTGGGAATGATTTACCCGAGTTTGAAAGCATAAAACATTAAAAACAATCCATAATATAAATCTGAAATTTTTTGAGCCAAACAAGACTTAAGTAAAAACCAGAACTGAATAAATTGGTTTAAAGATAATACAAATGGTCCAAATAAAAATAATTATAGCATCAAGATATCCCCAAGGACTCTACCCGACTAGGGGTCATCGCCCCCAAGCTGTCTCCACAACTCCGCACCAAAGATGGGAACTAACACCCTGAACCGCCATCACCCTTAGCCTTTACATTACCTGAATCAAACATAACCAATTCTACTTACACCCAAGGGGTGTAATTATGGTGTGAGAATATGCCAAATAGTATACCACCCAATGATTCCAAGGAGTAATAAATAAAATGTGAAAAATCAAGCAGTTTTCAAACGCAAGGAAAAGTAGTGTTAAAATTTCAAGAAATGAAACCTCCAATTGAAAATAGATTTCAATCCAAAATTTTCAGAATATTAACACATTAAAATAAAAATGGTAGAAACTATAATTTACTTCCAAACACACCCTAAGAGATGGGTAAATACTACAAATCCAATGAGCAACAACATTGGGAACACCCCTAGGCAATAGGTTGTCTTGGGCCTTATGTACCTCGTACCTCAGTGTAAAGTAACCATAGAAAAATTCATTATCATGCACGATACACTAGTAGGAAACATAACCATAACCTAGTGGCCCCCGATAATCATTAAAATATTTTATTTAGAGTTTTTGTTATCCAAATTCTATGTGAAATAGGGACAAAACCCATTCGGTCCACTAGAGTTACTAGTAGAAATCCGCCCCACCTAGGTACCCGAGATTACCCTTTTGTGCTAAATCAATTTCAGCCTGAAACATAAATTAATTTTCATATAAAAAACCATTACTAGTCAAATACAACCAATACAGTATCTATCACATTTTATACCACTTAAAACATGCAACCAAACAAGTAGATTTTTCATAAAACAATCCCTCAAAATCTCGTAGTGTTTCGGACACAAAACTCCTTATAAACCACACTTGCATACTATGTACACATTTTTAAGTTTCCAAAATAGAAAGGTCATCCTACTACAATTCAGTGAAAACACCAAATCATTTTTAGGGCATCCCCATGTGGTTTAAGAAATGACATAATTGCAAAATGTCCATTTTTACACAACACGACTCTTAGAATTTCATGTGGTTCACAAACACCAATAAAACCAGATTTTTCAGCAACAAACACAAGGTATAATAAAAAAACCGTATTTTTATCACTATTATAGTTCAATTAAATCAACTAATTACTTATAGGTTATCCCCAATAAAACTAATAAAACATTTCAATGAAGAAACCCCCAATTTCACATGAAATTGGCATTTAGGATTCATTTTAAATACAAACAACACTAAAACTATTTTTTTCAGCAATAATAAAATTAAATAAGCATGAAAATACCATAAAAATAGTATCCAATTCACAATGATTTCGTACAAAATGGAATCACCTACCAAAACCAAGGAAACCCTTGAATCATTTGTGCGAAAACTCAAACGCACCACCGCCACACCTCAAGGATGGTAAACCAGACCTAAAACCAGAATTTCGGACCATGAAACACAAGATAAAACCCTAATTTTAAACCCTAATTTCTAGACATTATGAACATCAATGATAAGGAAAGAAACCCTATGTACATTGGATGTAACCCTAAACAAATTGAAAGAAGAAAGAAGGAGAACAACATAGTTAAAATATCTTGTAGAAATCGCCCTCAAAAATACCAGTAGTTGATTTTAAAAATACTCAAACCATCAAGGGAGGTTTGAAAAAGGATAAGGAGATCATTTGGGAATTTTAATGGGGGAAAAAGAGTAAAAATAGAGAGAGTTATGAAGGAATGAACTTACCTCTTCAAATGTGGGCGTTTTGTGATCCCTATGGATATCTGCCCAAAATCGCGATTTCCGGGAGATCCAACGATGGGGTAAGAGAATGGTCATGCGGTTGGGTTCAGTGGTCTTGGGCTCCACTTGGAATCACGGAAATACCATTACTATGGAATGAAATATGAAATAAACAAATTTTTGTTATAAAATTGGAAATGGGGCTTCGGACTGGCCCAATTCCTTAAATGAAAACCCAATTCCACCATTATTATGGATTCCTAAAGGGTCCAAATTGAAATGGTGGTGTTAATAGGTCATGGGAGGTCATTTAGGAAGTTGAATGGGTGAAAAATATTAAAAAAATGAAAATGTTATAAAAGAAACAAAATTTCTTTTTAAATCTGGAATTTGGCTCCAGGTTTGGCCGAATTCCTAAAAACTCTCCAATTCCTCCATAAAAGATTGGGAACCCCCCAAAAAACCCTAAATGGAAATTAAATGAAATTTACCTTTAAAATAAGTCATGGATGTAACAAAATTAAAATATAATTATAATTATATTTTGAAAAACTATGTTGTAGAAGATTTTCATGACAATGTTGTAGAAGGAGTGAGAATGTTCGGGTGGCCGACAATTGTCGATCGTGTAATATCACATATGAAATATATTAGTCGTTAGAGAATTCACACTAATTCAAAACGCAAGAGTGGGGTGAAACATCATTGGGATCGTTCAGTAAAATTACGAAACCCTATGTAAAAAACAAAAAAAATGTAAAAAAACTGTAATGACTAATGTCATTTTCTCCGAGAGAGAGTGTGGGAGTGTTTTGGAGAGTACACAATGTTGAAGTGGAGTGGCGGGGTAGGGAGGGAGAGCGGTGATGATGAAAACATGTCTGGATAGAAACAAAGATAGAGGTTGGGAGGGAGAGTTATATAGAAAGAACATGATGACAATTATTGTGGGAAGGGAAAGAAGTGGCTGTGGAATGAGGTTGCAGGGAAGGAGAGTGGCAGCAAAGGCTCGAGGTGGAGGGGGGAGATTGGTGACGAGGGAGGGAGAGTGGCACTGGGTTTCACATCTATGAGAGCTTGAATGGGATGACATAATCAGTTAGTTATTGTTAAATTTATATAACAGCAACATATTTTTATTAGTGCTCTTAATAAAATGTTGACAAAGATGGGTTTTTCAGCACTCTAAAAAACCACAGATAAAACACAACATTATCAGCACAAAAATTATAGCAATGATAAATATACTTTTTTATCAATGATTTTCTACTACTAATAGATATTTAATAATATAATTAATGAAATTAAAAAATTTAAATTTACGTAGTTTTAAATAAATATATATATAATTTTAAATATGTATTAATAGATATTAATATAAATAAATATAATTTCAAGTAAATATATTTATAAATATATATATATATATATATATATATATAATTTTAAATATATTAAAGGAATTGACAATCTGTTTTTAAAAATATAATTATAGATATATATTTATAATTATAATAATTTAAAAATATTTTAATATAATTATATATAAATATATATATATATAATGATATATATTTTTCTAACTATATATATTTATATATTTATATAGATTTTTATTAATATATATATATATATATATATTAACCAATATAAAAATCTATTTATTATAATTTTATTAATATTTAAATTTATAATTACTTTTCTCTAATTATATAATTATTTGGATTTATTCCCATGGGGCCTTCAGTATGTGAATGGAATAAATAAGGCCTCGTTAGTAGGCTATCCATTGGGGGCTATGGTCCACCTTTTCACCCTGTGTGTGTGGTGTGTGTGTGTGATTAATATAATTGTACCCTAAACACCTACAATATATAATTATATTTAATATAAAATAAATTAATAATTAAATATACTTGGGGTTTAGTTTATTGTTAATCACCTTGTGATCCTACATGAAAAGTGGGAGTTCAAAACCCATCATGCATAGGTAGTGTAGCAGTACTGTAGAGGGAAATAGTATTGGAGACAATGTAGCTACGATGACACTGTAGTGCTAGCGGGCAGTGTAGCTATAGTAGTGATGAGAACTGTAGCAGCGGTAAGGACTGTAGTGGTGGTGGAACTGTAGTGACTACTATAGCAGAAAGAGTACTGTAGCAATACTAATCACATAATCGGTATTAGACCAAAAATTTTAGGCCTACGGTTCATGTAACGGGACACATGACCACTGAGCCTTCAAGCTAATTATATATAATGTAATAAAGCGGGTGGTTGGGTGGGTTATCCCTTGAGGGGCTATTACTTGACTTTCAGGCATGTGTATACGCATTGTGTTTATATGATGTAATTTTACCCCCAAACACCTAATTTATATTAACAATTAAGTTAATTTTTTTATAGGTGGGAGGGAATCCCATTATTTTATTATAAACCAGGAACCACCTGTTTTTTGTTTTTGGCATAAAGAGCCTATTACATCATCATCAATGCCCTTGATACATGGTAGGTAGACCATGTGAATTTTAATTCCCAATACATTACGGCCCTTAGTCCTACAAACCAGATATCAAAAACCAATTTCCACAAGGCCCATTCGTGACCATGTGTGTAACCCTCTGTACCTCTTACCACCCACCTGTCATCATCCATGTGCGCCACCCTTTACCACACATCAATCAGCCACGAATCATGTCACTGGCCCCACCTCACCTTTCCACTATCGCTGTTGAGGCACATCAGTCACCGCTTACACGTTCATCCATATCGAGGAAATTTGTTGATTGAGGCTCGTTGAAACAACAATCAGATTCCCCAGGAAGCATTCCAATCATCGGGCCTTTCTCATTTTCCCACTAAAGCTCGCTGGATTCTACCCTTCCATGTTTTCTAGTGAGTAACAATCATGCATACAAATATGCTGGAGAAATCCCCCCCCCCCCAAATGGGGGTATGATTGATGTATTTGGGAATTAATCCCCTGACCACCTATCTGTGGTGCCCAACACTTGAATGTGATACTGGCCACATTAAACACACAGACACATCCATGGATATTCATGATGAATAAATTAAAATTCATATATATTTAAAATGAATAAATACAAAATATACAAAAAAAGAGAGATATTAAAAATTAAAAAAAAATATAAAATCAATAAGCATACATGTGCATACACATACTTATACATGTGATATATGTACATATGTACAAATTCACATACAAACACACATATATTCAAACACACATACACACACATATACATACATACAAATACATGTACACATGTATTAAATTATTAAATATCAATATAAATATATACATAAATATATTCATTTATATATGATACATTTTTTAAATAAACTATTAATATATTATATTAATTTGAATTATTTACAAATATTTAAAATAATTTATATAAATATAATCATTTTGACTTATATAAATATGATAATTTCATTCATATAATTTTTTGAAAATAGGATTCGTCTTTTTAATAAAAGATACAAAAATCATATTTATATATTTTATTTACATATATAAACATATTTTAATATAAATAATATTTTTAAAATTTTAATATTAATATGTAAATTAAACTACTCAATAAGACCGTTATTATTTCTAAACTAAATGTTTTGTTAAAGGTGTCCTTTTTAACATTGTTAGTGAGAATTCTCTTATAAAAGGTGTAGAGTTATCAAAATTAGAAAAAGTGTTGAAAAATAAAAAACAATATCAATACTATAAAAATGTGTCCAAAATAAGGGACTTCTATTAGTTATAATAAAATAAAAGCATACCAACACATTTTCCAAGTGTTAATAATAATAAACCGGTTATCATTGCATTATCTCTAGTACTGCTAAAGACCAGTCCTGACTATCAGTTGATTAGTGGTAGTGATTTAGAAATAATTTTTTTAGTCATCATCTAGTGTTGTCCAATGATTCTATGAATCATTTTTTATTTCTTTGTCTAGAGTTATTATATTTAGAAGAAATTTATTAGATTATATGATAGTAGGAAAGATAATAATCATAGATTCTGGATTTTGTATTTTTTGTTTTGTCTAATAATGTGGTCACAATGCCTCAGACCACCTCAGTTGGGAAACTTCTCTAATATGATCGATAATTACATTAAATCAAACCACCATAGGCATCACTCAAACCACATTGAGGAATCTCAAAATACAAGCATTCTACCAGTTAGTCTGGCCTCCAAAATCGGTCCCAAAGCATCATCATCATCAAACCAGGCACTAGCCTCGGCTTATGCTTCAAAAAATAACATGGGCATTTCATAATGAATTTTTAATGCATGAATATTTGGATGAGAAAAACCATAATCACCAACCTATATGATTTATATTTTAGTTCAAACATATGTTCTTGAGAATCTGATCTCTTCCTCTCACTTCACATGTAATGTAGACAACATCATTTTCATTATTCTTGATGTAGATGTCTATGTGATATATATTTTCCCTTGTTGATCCTTCTGTTCTTATGAGGGTTTCAATTGGTTTGGAATATTAATCATTGTGGGAAATGGAAATTGGTATTCAAAGTGATATTTATTTGAAACATGATTTATGCAATTGTTGTGTTGAAAAATTTATAAAAGATGAATTTGAAATGAATGTGGGTTTTCAATCATGGAAGCGATGTGACATCACAATAGAAACTGTTTTACACTACTAAATTTTTTCCTTTAAACAGTGCCGAAAAGGAATTTAGGAGTGCTAAAATTTGTTATTATCATAATATCTTTTAGGGGGGAGTCCCATTTAACATTGAAAAAAAGAATTGAAAAAGTACCCCCTTATCATTGCATTCAATATCGGTGATAAGGGGGGATTTATCAAAACTTGAAATATCATTGATAAAGGCCCCACCTACAGTAATGTCATATTTGTAAAACAATACACTGCAACAACATATAAAATGTAAACAAAATATATAATAAAATTTAAATATAGATTACATCTTCAGTAAAAAACCACTATATACATTTAAATAGTATTTTGACTAATTTAATTCACAATTAATAACCACAATAATTTAAAATTTTAATGTTTCATCCTCTTCGGCAACAATGATCTGCTCCCAATGAAGTCCATCAATGGTTTCAGTTGCCAAAAAAATCACCTTCACCCATGAAAAATAATCCACCTATATAAGAAAACAAATATTAAGTAAGTAATATCATAAAGAAACAAATTAAACATAATTTTTAATGAATACATTTATAAAATTATATCTATAAATAAATAGTCACTCTTAGAGTTATACTGGAAACCCCGTGCATCACATTGAGTTGGGGATGATCCCAATACTTCACAAATGAGTTATAGATCATTTTCTTAATGTATCAAAACAATCTTATTTTCTCAGTTTTCAGTATGCCAATTGTTTTTTAATGAAATAAATTTCAATTTTATGTAAAGACACACTTAATGTTAAATCGGTAATAATATACATTGGATTATGGTGTGCCTGATTCCTACACATTACACATTACTTGCGTATTATCTTCCTAAAAAATAAAAACTTGTTTTCTTGGTTTTCAGTATACCACTAGTGTTTTTTCTGAAAATTCCATTCAAAACTAGAAACACACACCTTGTGTCATGCTAGTCACATCATCTGTTAGTTTGATGTGAGATTGCTTCCCACACATAGAAAATGGATTACCAGTCACGATAAAAAATTATTAAGACAATAATAGAAAATTTTATTGGTTGTTACTAAGTGACAATAATTTTGATATAAAATGTATATTCTAAAGAGATAACAGACACTTTGAGTCATTCCAGTCACACCATGAATTGGATTGAGGAACATGTGATTCTTATATGTTAAAAATGACTATCGAAACATTTTTGTAATATATCTAAAAAATTGAAAGCATTTTATTGGTTTTCAGTATGTCACTTTTTCTTTTTGAATTAATTAATATCAATATAAAATAAAAAGACACACATGGAGTCATATTGAACATTCCATGTGTCAGATTGAGGTTCAGATGATTCTTACATCTAAAAAATGACTCAAGGGTCATTTTTTATATATGGAAACAATATGAATGTGTTTTATTTGTTTTGAATATGTTAATTGATCTTTTTAATGAAAATAATATCAAATTTAAAAAAGACACACTTGATGTTATATCAACAACACCGTGTGTGGGATTATTGTGTGGATAAATCCTCGACATATGAAATTACATATGGATCATATTCCTAAAATATCTAAGAAATAAGAACATTTTTTCTTGGATTACAGTATACCACATCTTTTTTATTACAAAAATGTATGCTTAGATTGGAATCATGCACTTGGAGTCATATTAGTCACATAGTGTGTCGATTTAATGTGAGACTGCTTCCTATACATAGAAAATGACTTATTATTGTCAATCATAAATTATCAAGACAATAAGAGTAAATTTTATTGGTTTTAAATGAGTGACATATGTTTTGAACTAAAATATCAATTTAAAACTGATAACAAGAACTTTGAGACATACCGGTCACAGTGTGCAATAGATTGAGGTACATGTGTTTCCAACATATCTCAAATGACTAATGTATCATTTCCTAAATTATCCAAATATTAATAATTCATTTTCAAATTTTTCACTATGTCACTAGTTGTTCATGATAAAATTATTGTCAATTTAAAATAAAAAGATATCGTTGGAGTCATATTGGTCACACTATGCATCACAAGGTTGTTCTATTGAATCCTATAAATTAAAAATGTCTTTTAAATCATTTTACTATCAAAACAATATGAATGAATTTTCTCAGTTTGATTTATGTAACTTGTTCCTTTTACAAAAATTAATATCAATTTTAATAATTAAAAGACACACGTAGAGCCATAATAGTCAAATTATGCATCTGATTAAGGTGGAGATGATTTATACACATAAAAACTTACTTATGGATCATTTTTAAAAATTATCAAAACTATCCAAAATAATTTTTCAAAATTTTAGTATGTCAAATGATTATTTATCTAAAATTAATTTCAGTTGTAAATAAATAGAACACATGGGATTATATCGGTCACACCATATATCAGATTGAGGTGTAGCTGATTCCTACACATAAAATATAATTTATAGATAATTTTCCAAAACTATCAAAACAATCCAAATGTTTTTTCTTAGTTTTTAGTATGGTACATGTTTTTTTATTAATATGTTATTCGAAACTAAAAACTTCATCTTCGAGACATACTGGTAACATCATGTGTCTGTTTGACATCAGACTAATTCTTACATGTCAAACATTACTTATGAATACTTTTCCTAAATTATTAAGATAATATGATAGTGTTTTAAATGTTTTCTTTGGGTGAAAGTTTTGGAACTAAAATGTAAATTTTCAACTGATAATAGACACATTGAGTCATACCAAGAACATCAAGTATCAGATTGAGGTGAAACTGATTATTTAAAATCAAAAAGATATAGGGATAATTTTCCTATTGTATAAAAACAATACAAACGTGTTTTATAATTTTTGAGTATTTTAGATGTATTTTTTTCTAAAAATATGGCTAATTTGAAATAAAAACACACATGGAATCATATCGATCAAATTATGTATTAGTGTGAAGTTCACCTGATTCCTAAATGTCAGAAATGACATATGGATCATTTTACAAATGTATCAAAACAATAGGAATTCTATTTTCTGGTTTTTGTACATAACTTGTATTTTTTACTAAAATTTCATTTGAAATTGGAAACACACACTTTCAGTCATACTTATCCCATCATAAGTGGGTTTGACATGATGCCAATTCCAATACATAAAAATGAACTATGTCTCATTTTATAAAATTAATATGATAATATCAGAATGATTTATTTTTTTAGTGAGTGAAACGTTTTTAACTAAAATGTCAATTATAAACTGATGACAATAACTTTTAGTCCTATTGGGAACATCATGTATCAGATTGAGGTGAGGTTGATTATTACACCTAAAAAATCACATATGGATCATTGAAATATTTTATCAAGAAAATTTGATTTTTTTCATAGTATTGAATATTTTTATTGTTCTTTTTACACAAATTTATTTAAATATTTAATATCAAGACACACTTGGAGTCATACAGATCACACTGTGCATTGGATTACAATACATATGATTCATACATGTAACAAATAAATTGTAAATTGTTTTCTAAAATTATCAATATGATATGACTTTATTAATTAAGTTTTCAGTATATCATTTATCTATTTTAATAAAATTAATTTAAATTTTAAATAAATATATGAACATAAAGACATATAGGTCACAATGTCTACTAGATTGAGGTTCCCCTGATTTATACATTTCCCAAATGACTTCTGGATTACTGTGTTCAAGTATAAAATGAATCCAAATTTCCAATTTTATCACACATCCCATTTTTATTATTTTTCTAAAAACAAACACTAAATGTTTATTGGATGTTCTTAGACAAAGAATCAACCTATAAAATTTTGTTTTTAGATAAATAGAAATGTTTTTTTATTAGAAGATAGACTAAATATTTAGTATTGGCAACTCGATAATGAAAATTAATGTAGAGTGTGGCAGTATTGGTAGAAAAAACATGTTATCTCTTTTTTGGATTGTTGCAGATAGTTGAAATATTAATATAACTTCCCAAAAGATTTATGGAAACAACTAAATTAGTATTAGATAAAATGATAAGGAAATTAACTTAAAAATACCAGATAAAATGTTGATAATTTTTCATTAATAATCATTAGGAACTCACCTTTTCATATTGGCCGTATACATTATTGACCAAATTAATTTGTTTATTATCCAATTTATAATATAGGACAACAATAAAGATCTTCCTCAAATCCACCCCATCTTGAAGAAAATAATACACTTACAGTGTTTAGTTTTTGAAATTTCCTTCATCTTCCCTCCACTTACAATGAAAAAAACTGATAAATGAAAACACTGAAAGTGTGAAAAAGTTTCGGGGGATAAGATATTTTCTAAATGAGTAGTTAGAAATTTAATTCATATTATGTTAATGATATATTAAAAAGATTATATTATGATAAAAACCCAATTATATGAAAAAAAAATTACTGTCTCATTGAACTCTGAGTTACAACCTCAAAGTCAAATCTTTATGAAGCATGATCAGATTCGAACAAACCACCCCAACTCAACCGAAATATTCCACACATTCTTTCATATGGTATGATACCAATTATTTTCTATGAAAAACTATGTCATCATGTGAATACAATTTTTTCAATAGTAATAGTAGTACTAGAAATATCTTAAAATGTAGTGGACTAATAGACAATTTAAACAAAATAGTTTATAGCATCGAAAGTACCTCTTCATGAATGCTAGTTTTTTATAAAATATGATCCATCTCATAAATTTACAAACATAATAACCAAAATAATTTCAATTTTTTTGTGTGGATATTGTATAAAAATTAAATAAATATGTATTTTTTTTTCATATGTGTTTTAAATGTGAAATATTTGTATATATAAAATGACACATTTCTAATTTATGTAATATTCAGGCACCTTTTACTTAATTAAAATCCTAATGCCATGATTTTCATGATATTTATAGACCACCCCATCAAAATACAATTCTTATTAATACATAATCTAAAATATATAACATGATGTTTTATTCTAAAACATGGGTTGCGGTGTATTACAAATTGACAAACATCATCATGTTTGGTCGATTTATTGGGTATCCATGCAGTGAATACAAAAATTATATCTTTCGTGTATCAAAATTTACCATAATGAGAATGAGATGTTTCATAAAAACCGAAAAAATAAATATGAAATTAAATAAATAAAAATATATATTATACGATAAAATAGTATTCTTTTTACCTTGCATTGTTGTTATTAAGAAGAGTATGCCATCTTATTGTTTTATTTTTTATGATTTTCCGGTTTTTCATTATTTCATTCATTTTTTTGAATCTTTTTATATTGGTTCATTATAAGTGTCGTGAGGAATAATTTGACCAAATTTATTTTCATGGGGTAATATCTAAAATTGTAATATATATATACACATATAAAAAATGAAATGTATTTTTTCAAAATTAACCTAGTATATCATCTTATTTAAAAATAAATCATTCAAACATACCTCATGTATAAATTCACAATTCAATCTCCAATACATTCATATTTTATGATTTCATTTAATTTAACAAGATCAATGTTGTATGCACCTTCCTCATAGTATATTTATTCTTAAAAATCAACTACATGACTGTTGTCATTTTATATCATTGTGTCTACATGAACCTTCATTATTAGTAAATATGGATGTTAAATAGGTAGGGTAATGGTGAATTTGGATGTTCTTATTAATAACATGGTATATCCTTTAAATTGTTTTGATTCGACCTTTAATGTCACCCCATCCATTTTTTCATTTGTAATAACATTTATCAGTTCAGATTTTTTTCATTAATTGTTAATGGTTTATCATGAAAAATAAATTTGAAATGAATTTCTCTTTATGGATATGTGTTTTTACAAGATTTGAAAACCATGTGATGAATGTTCAAATATCTAGTTTGAACATATTAATATCTCCTTCATCAATTGGAATAGTCAACTCAATTCTCATCTCATAGCTATGCTAATCGTCACTCTCTAAAAACATGTGAGATGTAGAATGTTGTGTAGAATGTTATCATGGGGATTGAACATCATAGCCCTTGCGACAAGGTAAAAGTGGGTGTTGATAGATATAAATCATAGTCATTTTAACGGTATATGAAATCAGAAAAGGAAATGTATCATACACAGTCTGATTCACATTACACATAAAAACTACTTTATTATTGATTACCTCATCTAAGACAACTATTTGTGAGGAATGAATCACCTAAACTATGATGGGGGTAGATTTTCATTCTAGGATTTTTCCTAATTTTTTTATTCCCTTTGATTCCCCCCATAATAGTTTCTAATAACTCATTTTTCCACTGAAATTTTTATCAAGAGCATCAAATCATTCTTTCAACTCTACCATTTTTGTTTATTTATCCTCCTATTTTTTTTATAAAACTATCTTTGTACTGTAACCCCAAAAACCACACCTATGATGCTTCCATAATGTCTGGAAGCTTCATGGACACTGCTATTAGGTATTTATTCTGTACAAGTTATGATTTTTCCTATTACTAAGTCAAAAAAAATATAGGAAAATGAGTAATCATTGGTATGAAATAACAATTTAATTATTCTTTATTAAATCATATTTACACATCATTCCCACACTTTTTGTGTGTTATTAAATTCTATTATCCCATAATTATTTACATTTTAATCCTTCTATAGAACTTGGCATGATATTGAAGTTACATTGGATTTGGATTAATCAATCTTCATATAAATAGAGAAAAATAATTATGTTGTTGTTTAAATGTCACATAAAAAGACTGTGGTAGAATTAAAATGCGTACCAATTTTTTTCAAGTGAAACTTACCCCATCCATTCATTATGGTAGGTGTATACTGGTTTTATTTTCTGTTCCTTATTTTCAGCTCTCATATGTTGTTTCATAACTAAATAATTCTAAATCAGAGTTATGAATTCATGTCTTGTAAAACAATGTATTACCAATAAAATCATTCCAGAAAATAGAACACCGTACAATATCTTCTAAACACATCCCATGATTCATCATTTATAATTTTTTCCTTAATAAGTAGTGGGGTAGGATTATTTTCCCTACATCATCATTATGATAAAATATCATTAGAATTGTGAAAATCCTCTAGAAATCCTTCTATCAGATATTAATGATATTTTCCCCTAAGATTCATCTACTATAAATACACTATGTATGGGATGAGAAAGAGTAATTACATGTTTCATTATTTTATTTATATGTATAATAATTAAAAGGGTAACATAATTTAACTGTATTCTCTTCCCAAATGTGTCTCTTAATCATGACCACAACGTGATGTCACAAATTTACATTAATCAGCATGTGCCACCCTGTGATGAGCCCAATGTAACTAATTAACGTTTCCTTGTTTGGATTAATATCCAAACACCAGACATTACATTCAACCATGAATTTGATTCCTTTTATTTTCACCTTAATAATTATTTCTAACACCATCACATTAAAACATTACAATTTTTTAGCATCATCAGTTCTTCATCACTTACCATAAAATACATGTACTACTTTGGATACCATTATAAATTATTCATCCTTTCACCCTTCCTTACTGAAATCCACATACATGAATCCCAATTCATCTATTTAAATAAAACTACTTTATCAACAAACATGCATTGAAATATAGAAACTTGTAATGTTGTATAATATAACTCCCATATTTTATTGATGATGAAAAATTATTACATAATCAGGCAAATTGGATTTTATTAACTAGTAAAAAACATGTCCAGTGATTCAACCACGAGTGTAGCTCCACTATTTTCCAAGTACATCATTCATCATGTTCATTTGTATAGAACATATAACCATAAATTACATAACCATTTTACGATAATATATAAAGACTTGGTCCTCTGGATAGTGATCAAAGTTATTCTAATGTTGAACAATGATTTTCAATTAAATACTTAAAAACATGGTCTCAAAACGATCCTATAAACTATTGATTATTTGTATTTGATATCAATCATTTATCCCTTCATGGATTCAAAGGCCTAATAATTTGTTTTTGGGTTTAAAGATATTGGGAATCCTCCAAACTATTATGAAAAACATTAAGGACATCCAGCTCTCGATCTGTAAATTGATTGTGACTACATCTCTTCCAAAATTTCCTTCACTCATAAGACGCCTAGTGTGACAAGATTCACGTTGACCGTTGCATTCCTCACCGAATAGGAAGTCGGTATATAATTCAATGGCTTCCTCAACAATATATCACTCTATAATTCATCCTTATGACTGACTATGATTTTTGGAATACCATTTCAAAATCATCATATATTATTTTGGGGGATATATTCATTTATAGTGTAAATGACTACATAGTTGAATCTATTTCACAATGTGAACCATCAATTGAAGTATCATTTCAATTAATACTTATGGGAAGAAAGTTTCCAATTTATATTATATGATAAAAATTTCCCTTTCTATGGTCACCAATTTTGTTGGGTTGATAAAATTTCATTTATATATCTTTGAAAATGAAATAGATCATGGTTCATATATGATGAACATTCTAGGGAAACAATGAAACCTAAAGCTACAAGAATTAGATCTTACATAAAAATATGATATTCATGTGATTTCGGACCATTTAATTATAAATCATACATTGATATGATATTAATTCTATTCGATGAATACCCCAATGGAACCTATACACTATTCAATATGTTTCAAAATTGATATCTCTCATTCATGGAATGAGTGTAAGTAGATAGAGGAAGAAAAGTTAATTTTTCACCATTCACTACTCATATCTCTTCTTCTATTCCCATGTCAACCACGTCCAACCTAACCTTAATTGCATCCTTTATTTTTTTGGGTGTATTTAGTAATGTTCCTAGGACACTATCTAATATTTTTTTTATCATACATAACATCAAGAAATTTTTTTACATACAAATAATTAAATTATGTAAATCCAAAAAAAATATGATCTCTTTCTCCATCCATTTTACATAATATTTATAGAAAATGGTTCACAAAAAACATTTTGCACATATTTTACTTTCTCAAATAGTTTATCACCAATTAGTGGAGACAGGGGTGTACGTTCTTCTAAACTACCATCAAATGATTTCATCTAAGATAAGTACTTATGCTATCAGAGAATAAATATGGGATATCCTAGAAACAAAATATTCCAAAATTGTTTAAACCTAATTGATTGTATAACATGGTGGAAAATGATATGCACTTTAGTTCCATAAATCTTATTTCTAGATAAATTTTCATAAGTTGGATATTCATTATCATCCTATACAACAATACTTTTAACATGGAATCACTATTTCTCTATGATGTATACAATGTAACTCCTAAACCCCATTTTTTTCAAATCCTCGATGAATAGATCCAAATATATATATCAATATCATTTCATTGTTGTATTTTTAGAGACACAAATCTTGATATACATGAAAATTACATTACTTTTTCAGAATACTTAATACATCACAAAACAAATGCCCCATGACTGTATTAGTTTAATGTCTTTTGAAACATTGAACATAGTATTCTAATCATGGTGAAAGATCTTCAACATCTCCCTATAAATGTCTTCATTTTTTTTCTACCTAAACCCGTACTTTATATCCCGAGGGAAAAGAAAACAAAAAAAGGAAGAGCTTAAATGCTCTTTAAGGGTACAAATTGAGACATAAACCAATCCCTAAACATTTGAACGAAAGAACATTAACATAAAACATATAAATAATGAGTAATGACATATATCTTTACAATGCATAAGGCATTGATCATAATGGAAAATTAACCATGATAAATTAAATTGGAACAAAACATGGAATGGTGGAAAACCATTAAGCACATGATATGATTTCTGTAGTAGCCAAGGCATTGCTGCCAAGACCATCATAGTGGACAAAGTCCCATGCTGAATAGAGTTCACTCCTAGTTCTAGTCTTGTATGACTGAACCAGATTAACCTGTTTTTCTAGAAATGTCTATATAATGAGATATAAATCATTACCCAAGTCATTGGAGGTAGATATAGGTACCAACCATCTCATAATTGAATCATTCTTACATGTGCCACAAAATGAACATAAATAATTAATCATAACCCAAAGAATAAAATGGGTTTCATAAACATCATATGATCGTGACATAATCCATATAAAACAAATGAATATCATTTCATCATAAAAAAAATAAAACCATGTAAATAATAGAGACATTATACTAAATACATAAACATGCTAAATAATTTCATCTTAGATGGAAAACAGTTTTGATAAAACACTTGAAATGAATTCTTGAGGAAAATATCCTTTCTTCTTGAAAATCATTTTATTTTCACAAAATTCTTAAATAAAAGGATTTTATTGAAAATAACAATGAATACTTTTAGAGGAATCTTCATGAAAATTAGGCATTATGAAACCGTAAAAATCAGTTCATGATGTATAAGTTAAAAAAACATTCTCCTCATACTTTTGTCGGAAAAGTCAAAAAGTTCCTCGTATGGTAAACAAACGAAATATTCCTTCCATAACATGTGGTAAATTTCAAAATTGGGTAAAATAAAATTAAAAATACATGAATTTTTTAGAAAACGTAGACAAGGATGATAACAATAACCCAAGTAAATTCTTACGAATAAACAATCCCAGATAAGAACCAGATTGGAATAATTATCCCTTAACTTATGCCCAATTTCGCCTGTATCTGTCTGAGACTCCTTTGTAGTGGGTTTAGACATATTATTATATTTTAACAGGATCATAATAATATTTATAATATCATATATTATTCACTTATGACTTTATATTAACTGTTTATTTGTTAATTCCATGCTAAAGTAGTGTTTTGGGTAAAATCGTTTCATTTATCATACATGATATTTCTTCTTGTTCATGATATTATTATTACTTATTACATGAAATACATACTTCTATAATGTAAATAATGATTTATATATCATATATATTCAGTATATATATATATAATAGATTGAGAAATGAAATGAAATACACCGTTCATGGAGATAGTTGGCCGTATGTACGCATGAATGTTATTTTCCTTTCCTTATTGACTAGAATGGAAGTAAGTAGATGATATATTTATATATATACACATAAATAAAGTAGATTTATTATGTAATATATTTAATTATTATTCATTATTTATACTTTATAATCATTCTTGAATGGTTAACATGGAGATTAAATCTCATCGCGTCGTGGAGACGGTTATCTGTGCGTACGCACGAGCGATGACATCGTTCCCATAATTATTGAATTGAATTGGGGTTGATGATATAATATCTCAGAAATTTTATAATGTTATAATAATCATATATAGTTATTCTTTACACCATTATACCCATCCAGGTATGGTGGTGGTTGATAAACATATTACACCACATGATGGAGACGGTATTCTGTACGTACGCACACACGGTGATTTTCTTTTTCATAGGATGGATAAAAGGTGAAATAGGGTTGTTTCATATTTTTAATAACATATATTTATATAAGTAATACTTATGTTATTACTTTATAATGGTACATCTAAATAGTAAGAAGTATAAGAAGAAATAAATTTGAAATAATCGGAAGAAGAGATTATCTCATCTTCGACGTGCCTCTTTTAAACTCCCACATAGGGAACCTGAGTTGGTATTTTGAGAATACCATAACCTATATGATATAACTATAGTGTTTGAGAAGATAAATTTTCAGGGGTTGTACGAGCATGAAGGCCAAAAATTTTGTAAAGTGGAGAGGGAGGTGGTTCCCTTTTATAAGAGAGGTGAGCGGCACCTTAGGAAAACATTAAAATATTATTTTGAAATAAATTAATATTTGGTTTATACTCGCTCCAAAGTGACTTATTTAGAGGCTCGGGTGGGTTTGGGTTGAAATAATTTCAACCAATAGGTTTTAGAAATGTTTAAATTAACCTTATAACCTTATCAGTTATATTTAACTCTAAGATAAAAATTTTAACTTTTACCATGTCCTCTTGTATTCTTACACTATATGGTAAATAAACATACTATAAACTGCAAATAGAACCCTAATTGGTTCATTAATGTAATATATATTATTATATAAGTATTTTTACTATTCCTTAGATTTTTATGAATAGAAGATAAATTAATAATTTAATTTTTTTTTAAAAACTCTTTTATGTCAATTTTGACACTATTAGGTATTTTGTTTATCCTAATATCACTATAGCATTATTACTTCAAAAACAATTCATCTAAAAAACCATAATATGATCTAGTAACCTATAAAATTAGTTTAATTCATAAAAAGTCTCAAATTAAATTTATTTGGTTATTTATATAATCAATTATGTTAATATTTCATTAATAAGGTAATTACACCATCATCATTGTGTCATAAATAAATTAAATTATTTAATTTCTAAAATTTATAAATAAAATAAATTTATTTAGGAAGTATTTTTATCTTTATAATGAATAATTATAGTCGAATTAATCTTATGAATAAACCTATATTAAAAATATTTTATTTATTAAACATTGATTTTAAATATTTTTACTCTTCATTAAATAAAATAATAATAAGTGTCCTAATCTAATCCAAGTCGACCTAAAGGGTAATATTTTATTCCTAAGGTTTTTTTTGGTCGAATTATATTTATAAAATAGAATTAGGGCATGTTTTAGGGTAATAATAAAATCAATTTTACCATTAATTACCCTATTTACTTTTAGTCGTGGTAAATAAAAGTACAAAGTTACTATTCACCAAAAATTATTTTTATCTTATTGAACCACATTTTACTCCTCAATATTAACCGTGTCTATTGTATTTTTGAAATTCAACTCACAGAAGCAGTAATATTGAATATTATGTACAATTTCAAATGCTCCTCGGAGGTGGGTAAAAGACGGTAAAAAATATTCAATAAATGTTTTTATATATCTAAAATTATTATAAAATGACATTAATAAATTACATTGAACTTTTATAGGTATTATGAGTCTATTTTGAATTAAAATAAATTTAATTTAAATAAATTATTATTTAAATACAAAGTCAATTTTAACCAATATCCCAATGTTTTCACTATTCATAAAAAATTAAATGTTTTTAGAAAAATACAAAAAATTAACCCTTGGATAATTTGGATATTCCAAATCCCAAAATAAAGTCCATTTTGAAAGACAAAATTTATAAAATTTCAAAAATTTTGTATTACTATTCATAACTGCATATTTATATAATATTTTAATAACATATCGTTGTTCACGCTATCTTGGAAGGTCGCGATTGCGTGTAATGCAAGCCAAGTCAGAGTTGCGTGTAGGGAAAGATTCCTTTATTGTTCCATATAATAGAATCCAAACATGATTCATTTATACATTCAACATATATATATATACACTCAATGTTTTGTAGAATATCATCTATCAAACAAACATGAAATTGTTTGTAACATGATCCAAGAATAGTGTTGCGTATTCTGCAAGCTAATACGGTGTTTTTTATTGTGTAAGATAATCATGGTGTAGCATACAACACAAGACATCAAGTAAATTAAAAAGAATAATTCTCATAAAATCTTGGGGTGTTACATTCTACCCCCCTTAAAATGAATTTCGCCCTCGAAATTCATCGGGGATATAAATTGTTTACTACATGAATGTTTCTTTCATAAAACCCACATCGTAAAAAGGAATACTAAATCATCATTTTAAAAAGTAATGTTAGAAACATAATGAATATCCAAAGTAACTCATCAATGGGATTCCTCATAGGAGAATATAGGTGAAAATATGGATATGGAAGAGAAATATAACCATCAAATTCTGATAGAGAGTGGTAGAGAACATGGCTATGAAAAAGCCAACAAATACCAAGCCATAAATTTGTGATGATCTAAGGTAACATCTGATTCATCGGATATGAGGGTACTAGGACAACATTTTGGGTTTTCAATATCGTTTCCTTAAAGGTGAAAATTTTGATTTAGAAGAAATACTCACTTGATTTTGGTACAATATCACCGTTGGTCCTTCCATGAACAATTTCCACTTCATATCTTAAAGAAAAAAAGTTGAATTTTTCAATCGGGAAGTGTTAGAAGATCATGTGATAGAATGATGGGTCATTCAATCTGTCTCAAAAAAAGTTTATCAAAAGTTATCAAATATACATAAGTCCATCTATGGTGAGGTTAATTGTATATGATTCTAAAAATGGGCTTATACTTCATATATCATACCGCTTAATGAAATAAAACTAGTTTCTACTAACTAGGTACTTCCTGTAGGCCAGTGGTAGGCGATAAAGGCATGTCACACATCGGTTGTGAGATCGATTCCTGCAACCTTGTCTGACGAAACGGGTTGCTGCCCATCCTTCAGGTTTTCCCTTTTTCTAAAACTACACTATTATAACATTACAGAGATAATATCAAAAAAAAGTTCTTTCATTTTACAATACTATCTGATGTCCAACATAATTCATTCCAATCATTAGTCCTATCCAAAATACATATGTCCAATCTCATAGTATAATGAAAATGAATAATTCAAAGGTCACATAACAAGCATGTGAATACCATCATTTATCCCCCATATATCATAAGATATATCTTGTCGGTCACATTCCAAACATGTGAATACCTTAGTCATGTATTTTTTTGAAACATGAATTACCATAGAACCTTAGTGGAAACATAAATGGTGTCAAAAGTTATCTCTATCCACATACCAAAATCCCAAAATTTCTATATACTCAAACCATGATATCAATTTGTCCTTATATCAGTCATGAGCTCTTACATAATATCAAACATTTCATTTTCTCCTTATCCTTTCATTATGCGCATATCATCTGCTTTCCAAAATCACTTTTCATGGGTACCGGTACCATTTGACATATTATTTCAAATACTTTCGGAAAAACAATAGTGTAACAATCCTTAGATGTTTCTTTATTCCATAGTACCATACATTATTCTTGATAAACATGCAATCATTCCACTACATTATTAAACCATTGACCAAGCTTCATCATTTCATTCCTCAACACTAAAATCATCTCATATATAATTTGTAGTCTCTTTTTCATCATCAAAATAAATACTACCCATATGACCATGCTGATTATCTTTATGAGATTTTCTTTTAGGGAATCTATTTCCATAATGCCCGTACATTCCAAATTTAAAACATTATACCGTTTTTTATGTCTTAACAATACCCTTATCCTTTTCCATTGTGTTAACTAGTCCGTTTCCTTTGGAATTACTAGCTTTGTGTCCTTCTTTTCCACACCCAAAGATTCTTCCAGTTCTTTTGAAACCTTCTCCTTGATTCCTCTTCCAACATGATTTACATGAGGGAAATTGACCTTTCTTTCCTCTATGATCATCAGGAAACTCCATCTTTCTCTTATTATCTTAGTCAGTAAACTTACCAAAGTTGAGATTATTTATTATATTATGAGATTTATGATTAGGAATAATAATGATGTTTGGACATCCAAATATGGTTTAATTTGGATTCTCATGAAGAATATCATTCCATTATCCATCATATTATCCATTAGCATGAATCCTCTTGTTTC
Organism: Viscum album; assembly: GCA_963277665.1. Classification (NCBI taxonomy): domain Eukaryota; kingdom Viridiplantae; phylum Streptophyta; class Magnoliopsida; order Santalales; family Viscaceae; genus Viscum; species Viscum album. The sequence continues at coordinate 39,092 of CAUJRU010000993.1, forward strand.
TAGCCATTTCTTAAAACACAAAAAATTGTATGAGAAGAAAAAATCATACTAGAAAAACAACATAATCAAGGGGAAGTACTTTTAATCTCTAAAATATTAGGTTTAATCCTAGGTTATTCATTATCATTATCATAATTCTCTGATTGTAACCTATAATTTATACTTAACCTTACGGACAACCATAGACATACCATAGAAATATCTCAAGAGATCTCGCTAAAGTTATAACATCCTAGTTTCCAAATGATGACTAAACCTTATCTCTGATACCAACTGTAGCGGTCTAAAATTATTTCCAATGGACTATCATTGATAGCTATTAGTGCACTCCATGGGCAGCTACACCCCTAGGCGGGACACACCACCATCCCCAATAGCAGCCATTTCCTCATGAATCCCTTGGGCGGAGAGTCGTGATTCGTCCAATGCTCACACGTGAGAGTTCCCAAGGATTGGATTCATTCCTACCTTCTTTGCTATGATACCAAATGTAGAGACCCAAAGAATGACATACATGGACATTACATTACTTTTGCGGAATACTTAATACATCACAAAACAAACGCCCAATTAGCATATTAGTTTAATGACTTTGGAAACTCGGAACATAATCTTCTAATCATGGTGAAAGATCATCAACATCTCCCACAAAGATCTTCTTTTTTTCCTACCTTAACCATACTCTATATCCTGGTAGAAAAGAAAACACAAAAAGGGTGTGCTCAAATGCTCAGTAAGGGTAAACATGGAAACACAAAACAATCCCTAAACATTTGAATGTAAGGACATGAACATTAAACATAAAAATAATGAATAATTACATAAATCTTGACAATTCATAAGGCATATATCATAAAGTAACATTAATCATGATAAATAACATGGGAACAAAACATGTAATTGTGGAAAACCAATAAGCACATGATATTATTTCCATAGTAGTCAATGAATTGTTGTCAAGACCATCATTGTGGAAAAAGTCCCTTACTAAATCGAGTTCACTCCTCATTCTAGTCCTATATTACGGAATCAGATTAACATTCCATTCCAGCCATGTCTATATCATGAGATATAAATCATTAACCAGTGAATTGGAGGGAGATATAGGTCCCACCAATCTCTTAATGGAATCATTCTTACTTGTGCCACAAAATAATCATAAATCATTCATCATAACCCAATGAATAAAATGGGTTTCATAAACATCATCTCATCATGACATAATCCATATAAAAAAATGAATATCATTTCATCATAATAAAAATCAAAACATGTAATTAATAGAGACATTAAACATGAGACATAAACATGCTAAATAATGCTATCTTAGATGGAAAATAGTTTTGATAAAACACTTGAAATGAATTCATGAAGAAAATATCCTTTCTTCTTAAAAATCATCTTATTTTCACAAAATGCCACACATTTTTAAAAGAAAAGGATTTTATTTAAAATAACCATGGAAATTTATAGAGGAATATTCATGAAAATTCAGCGTTATGAAACCGTAAAAATCCGTTCATGCCGTATAAGTTAAAAAAACCTTCTCCTCGTACTATTGTCGGAAAAGTCAAAACATTCCTCTTATGGTAAAGAAAATAACGATTCATTCCATAACATGTGGTGAAATTCAAAAATGGGAAAAAAGGACTTCAAACATACATGATTTTTTTTTGAAAACATAGTCATGGATGGTTACAATAACCCCAGTAAATACATACGAATAAACTATCCTAGATAAGAATGAGATTAGAATAATTATCCCTTACCTTATGATTGCTACATTGCATACCAAAAGGATGAACTCAAACTCTATATAATGCAAGAAGAATTTTTCTCATCTCGATTCCAAATTCAGGATACTCATGATCAATTTTATTCCACTGTAGAGAGTCTGTCAGTTTATCATTTTTCCTTTATTTATTTATAGTATATATGTTCCACGTTAATTTCCTTGAAATCTCCACACTTACATATAGGAACCTAAATCTTATAATGATTGGAAATAACCATAAAAATGTCATAGGGGACAATTCATCCTTCTTGAATTGATTAGAACCACACATTGAGAATCTGATATTTGTTTACATGGAAAATAGTATAAAATCATTTTGAAATTAATGAATTTTTTCTAAGATTGTACCCATAAAAAATATTATACGTTTGGTATTATTTATTTAGATATTGGGATCATTATCTTTTGATATCATATCATTTCAAATAAAATGTAGTAAAAAAAATAATTATTAAATCAATGGATTTCATTCAATTTAAACTGGTTTAGTATTGCTGGGAATGTTGTATATTTTGTGTAAATAGTATACAATGAAATATTTCCACCAATGTTTAACATATTAAACGATTTTTAACAGTAAATAAGTTCATCATCAACTATCCTTGTCATTTCCTCAATATTATCATCATCATCATAGACACCTGTAATCACATCCTCGATATGGTCTTCTTCATTATCCACACTGGTAATCATATCTGATTATCTATAAAATTTAGTGCAATCCCAGTCACAATATATATTCTCTTACCCGCAATGTCTATTCCATCATTTATATCCTCAATCAATTCCAAGAATGTTCATGTGTTCTTTCAAATCCTAAAGACTAATTATTCTTGAATAAAAATAGTGTAAACACAAACAACAGATTTGAGAATGTTCGTATGCATGATCTATTTCAAACTTGATGAACTCTTAAACTCCATCATCATACAGTCTTGTCATAGGATTTCCATCAATCCATTCATATTAAAATCCATCCTTTTTTATTTGTTAATATTAATATTTAACAAAATAAATACTCCAAATATATTCAATTGAAGACGGATCTCATGAATTTCATGAAATATAATCGAAATATTAAAAAATGGATTATCATTCTACCTGATAAAACATATAAACATATTGATGTAAATTTATAAATATAAAAATTTCATGTAAAAATGGAGAAAATATATATTTATTGAAAACCCCTTTCATAATAGAAAATAAAACTATTGGATATAATAGTGATTTTACAAAAAATGAAATTATAATATTTTGTAAAACAATAATTTGTATATTTGAGAAAATATAGGTCAATACTTGAGACCTAAGGGATTTAATATAATGATATGATAAAATTATTTCATAATAATTTTAAAAATATACTAGATTGAAAATTTTGTAAATAAACTATAACTTGAAATTTAATAAGGTTTTTTGATTTGTAATTATAAATGGATTTAAATACTTAACTAATTATTTTAGGATGTTAAATTTGAATTAGACTATTTTAAATAAATATAGGGAAATATTTTATTTTTGATATCTTAGGATATAGCCTAAAACATTGAAATGGGTACACTTTATTAAAAATCATAGGGGAGATAATATTTATGAAATATATTTGGATAAAAAGTTATTTTTCAAAAAAACCATTGGATTGGAGAGCCCAAATCATTAAACCTCTTACATAATCACCATTTTGTGGAGGAGATACCCAACCTATAGCCATCTCAATATGCTATTTTCTTATCACCCAGAGGGAATTACACCCCACACTAGAACATTCCTCAAACAATGATGGAACATTTGTTCCAAATACAAAATTCTAAATAACTAATATTTCATTTAAGCAGGAGATTTTTTTTATCTCAATAATATTTCGAAATTAAATATAACTAAGTTATTAGAAGGTTATAATTCCATCTTAGCTTCAAATATCAATATTCAATTCAAGTGGTTGGAACTTTCCCAACAAATGTTCTATGTCCATATTTAACTATTCTCACAACCTTTCATACTAATTTTACTACATTTTCTCATCTTAGGGATTATCATAGGACATCTATTTTTTTATTACATTGTATCAGAATCACTTATGTCACCCTTCGAGTGGCCTCCTAATATTCATTTCTCATTAGTATGTAGAAATCCTTTTATTATGTCCAATGATCTACGATTTAATTTTATTAGTGGTACCCTAATGACCAAAATAACAAAATTTCCCCATGAAATTAATATTTAAACAATTTAATTATTATTTAGTCATATCACACATTCGGTAGACACAACCACACATCATACACACATTACATTAGAGTAGTCTTGAAGGATAACTTATAGATAACCTACGTTACACATTCTAGGTTCCACTCATTAAATTTCCTTGGTTGATAGGTTCACATAGTACCAAAAGCTAGAAAAACAAACAAATCCTATAAAATAGGCACAAATGGGTATAATTTGACTACAATCTAAAAAACAATGAGAAAACGCATGGAATAGATGATCAAGGAATTCTAGACATACCCGTTGTTTATACCTGGAATAAATTTCAATCATATCTTAAAATATATGATGAATATCTCAATTGGAGACGAAATTATAAATGAGAGAACAATTTAAAGAATTATCACAATATTATTTACAAATACGACATAAAACCTATGTATATTTATTGTAAACATTTTATCCAAATGATAGAAAATCAAAACCATACCTGTCGCACTAAATTTTCCTAAAAAAAGTTGACTCTTTTGTATAGGAAACCTTATATATAGGACCCTTACTTATGGACATTGACTACACATCTCCATCATCAACATCTAGAATCAGAAGATAAATTAAGAATTCTATACATTTGGTAGTTCCAAAAATAAATTGAAAAAATGTGTTCCCACAACAATACAATTTGAAAATTAGATCATTTGAACAACATAGTCATTTTATATTTTTTATATTCTGGGTTTTATACTAATACAATTTTTTGAAAATTCATAATACATAAAAATAAGCCAATATTCACCCCAAATCATTTACAAACCATTTTTATCACATACACACTAAATATACGAACAACTGAATTTTTTTTTAGTAAAATATACATCAAAATCGAGCCTTATTTGTGACTCAATTCCTTGTCTACACTGGCACCCCTAACACCTTGATTGAGTCCCAATACACATGGCTAATCAATGACCTAACCAGAAAATTTTCAAATACCCCCAAACTAAAAGGTAGATTATTAGAAAAAATCATTTATCTACAAAATGGTGATGTAATATTCTCGTAATTCAGAGATGTGAGGATTCCTGGGTGAAGACCGGCACAAGTTCGATTTTGAGTGATGTCGTTAGGGAGATATGATGGCGATGAAGTTGAGCGACAACAATGAAGGCAAGTAGCAATGGAGAGTGGTGAAGGAGAATAGTAGCAGCGAAGGTGATCGATAGCGAAGGAAAGCAGCCGCGAATGTGAGCAACGGTGAAATAGAAGGTTATGTCGATGGAGAGTTGTGGTGAAAACCCTATGGTTCCACAAAAGATTGAAGTCATGATGAAGATGGAGATCTATTAGGGTTTTTATAAGAATACGTAAGATATATATCAGGGCTTTCAAAAAATTTCTTGTAAAGTGTAGTTTTATCAACAATAATATAGAATGCATTGATAAAACTTCTCTTTATTAGCTCTTTTTAGATCTGGTAAAAATATGCTATTATAAGTGATTTTTAAGCACGAATAAAGATAAACCTTTATAATTTCTAAAATTTGCTTAAAAAATAGGTCTTGATCAGCGTTATAATTTTAGCACTCATAAAGAATAATATTATCAAACCTTTTTATCACTGATAAGTGGATATGTTTATCAGCGCTATCAAATCACTGATAAAAATATAATTCTAATAATGTAATTTTTTTATTATATATATTTACCCAATTATATATTTAATAAATATATATATTTATTTTTAATTATAACTATAAATAAGTCATTATTTATTTATACTAATAAATATAAATAAATAATATTTATTTATAATTGTAAAAATATAATAAATATATTTACTATATTTACTATTATATAATTATAAAGCAACAATAAATTTATGATAATTTTATAATTATAAAAAAAATATAATTATATATAATTATAAATATAAATAAATATATTTTAAAATATTTGTATATATTTATAAATATATATATATATATATATATATATATTATTTTATATTAATTTAAAAAATATTAAAAATATATTTATTAAAAATTTATAATCATATAAATATATATGTTTATATATTTATATATATAATTATAATTAAATATATTTTTATAATTATAAATATATATATATATATATTAATATATATATATATATATATAATAATAAATGTATTTATTGTTATTTTATAATTATTTAGAATATATATATATACTAAAAATTATAATAATAAATAAATATATTTAAAAAATATTTAATTATATTAAAATTGTATAAATAAAAATATAGCCAATAAATTTATTATTTAAATATATTTATTATAATTTTTTTATATTTAATTAGGAACATAATATGATAATGGTTATAACAAGAATTAATCAAACCTAATAAGGTATAAATTATAAAAAATGATTTACCACATATTTATAGAAGTCCTAATTAATGAGGGAATTAATGTATAAATGAACATTCACAAGTCATGAATATATAACATATGCATGTGTAATCATAATATAGGTAATCTTAACATTTGTAATATAGATAACTACAATCATTCCAACAAATAATCATATAATCATATAACATCAATTATATGTACTCATGAATTAATTTATGAAAATATATAACACCAATCATATCCATGAATACCATCATTATATCATTATATATATTTATCGACCACATTAATTGAAAAAATTTGTTTTATTAAAAAAAATATATAATAAAAATTATAAATAAATATATTCAATAAGTATCAATGTTTAATTTTAAATATATAATTATAAATATATAATTATAAATATATAATTATAAATATATAATTAAAAATATATAATTATAAATTTATAAATAAAAATAAAAAATTATTAATATTCCTGATGTATTGTTTATTTTAAAATTTTATTATAATCATTTAATTATTTACAATTATACTTAAATATATATATATTTATATATATTTATGATCTTATAAACTAATTTTTAGACGTTATATATATATATATATTAATTAATAAAAATATGTATATTAATTATAAACATGCATTATTTTTATTAATGACGTCTAGGGTTCGATCATGGTGATAACACACTTCGTTGGGAAATCTCTTCTCTCAGGGATGGATTTGCCTTGTCGACCTACAGTTTCAAGGACTGACTTGAGGATTGATTTCACATGAAACATAAATAAAGGATTGTGATTCTATTTGGATCTAAAATCTAATGGGCTCAGAGCAACTTTTGTAGCATTCAAAGACTCTCATATTCGGAGAATACACTTAAAAGGATCAATGTCCCTTGTTGATGTGAATCTAGTTAATTTTTATGAGATGATTCTAACGGGGAAAACATCCTTGATTGCAAGATTACTATTTCCTACGGGAAAAAATACATAAAATTTTGTTCAACTCATCTATCAGATCACATTCTTATGGTGCATTTCTGGTTGTAGGTTTGTATCCTTTGGTATAGTATTATTTTCACTATGTTTTTTCTTCACAGGAAAATATGAATCGAGTGTGGAGTATCAGAACTCTCCTCTTAAAACATGGCCAGTTGCATTCGCATGAGTGGTCAATGGACATCATTGTTTCACTGGAATAGAATGTTATTTTTCTCGGGATTGGATTCATCATCTGGCACAAAATGATTCTTCATGATATGTCTCAAGCAATAAGGACTCTTATTCGACATGACACAGAGTCGAAGCATGTGAATTTTTTCCACTTCACCAAGTTGTTGGCGGAGACTGATCTTAGATCCACCGTTGTTGATAAGGTTTTCTTATCTTTTCCTATAGATTATATTTTCATTGATGTAGAGAATGAGAAACAACCCATTGTTTAGTGGCTTGTGTATGGATGTTGGTCACCTACCGGCTTCATGTCAGATGGACTACTCCAACAAGAAGTGCGTAATGAAGGGGAACCACACTTCTCACTACAAAAAAGAAGGTTTATATGAAGGTAGAAGCTTTGAAAAACCCCCTGGTCATGATGAATTTCAGTTTGGGTTCCCTATATCATGTGGTAAAATACAATTTTCGGAAAAAAGGAAACTCATAGAATCTTTCATGTGGGATAATATATGATCATCCTCTGGTTGGGACAGATAGTAACCATTCTAAATGGGAATAATATAGTTGATGAGAATGATGTGATAGTATTGAAATCTGATCACAACACAGTAGTAACTTAACAATCAATCTCATTTTCAGATTCTATGATCTACAATGTATTTATTATTTCAACTGCACACTCGTTGGATCATTCAGAGGATGGAATGGTATGAGATGGTGTCTAAGAGAGTTGGGTGGTTGGGGGGTTCTTTCCACTTAGAACATGTTCATGTAGACCTCGGTCATCATATTCAAGTTCTTTGAGGTGATGAATCTGAGTGTGATGATTTTTTGAAAGCTGATGTAGATGCTAAACTCTCACCGGAGAGGACTTTTCTCATGTCAGAAGGTTTCAAAAAGAAACTAATGGTAAATGAATATGTTTTTTTTTCAATGCCTATTAATTGAAGAGTCAAAGAGGATTTACACCCTACTCAGGTGGATGGATCTCTAAAAATAATGTATGCTACTAAATCACCAACATCCCTATTAAAGGGTTTTCGATGTCTTGAAAATGCATTCATAAGTTCTGTCATTAAATTCTCTCCTGACCCATTTCATGAATAAACATGGATTATGGGGTCATTGATCAATTCCGAGTCATCAGATGACTCTATTGATCATGCATGGGATGATAATCTGTACATTATTAAATATAACAATGTTATCATGGGTGATGAAGGATTGGTCCCCCCTCATAAATCTAAGGATGATGTGAATCTTATAACAGTACCTACACACATAGATAGTTGCAATGATGTTGATATGCCTTCTATTGAAACTGAGATTATTAATGAAAAGGAGCATACTGTCATAGAGAAAGGTATTTTTGAATTGTAAATGGATGTTCTAGGAGGGTCTTGGCAATAATTTATGCCTTGTATGTGAGCTCAATATCCAAAAAATCATGGGCAAATATATGGCCAAGATGTTGGGGAAACTGCATGAGGGCGTGGTTGAAATTTTTATACTAGTTCTTCTTCCAAATATCATACTCCAGTGCAGGAAAAGATCAGAAATAAGTAATCTATGATGTTCAATAAATAGAAGTCATTGTTAGAGCCGGAATATAAAGATTATGTTTATGACTCTGACCATGATTATGTGAATGTTGTGGTCTTTAATTTGTGGCATCCCCTTATGGATGTGACAATGTCTCTTTGTTTGAACCCATATAACCACTATTTATATTTTTTTCATCCTTATTTTTTGTAATAATCTTTTGGTGCATGCATTCTTGTATCCTGATAATTTTGATTATAAAAATAAACATTATTTTGAAAATTAAAAAAATTATATATAATAATAATATTTTTATTAAAAGAATTTTTCAGTGCTTTTTTGTATAGCACTCATAAAATCCAATACATCTGTTACTCAGATATATGGTAGTGTTATGATAATGTGGGAATGGATTTGAAATGAATTAGTACATGGAATTTTTTATAAAACATGATATTGTTTTCATTTAATGTGATGAATAATTAATGAACATTAAGGGACCATAGGGTACGTGGGAAAACTAAATATGGATGATCCCTTGTGGAGTAAGCTATCAGCAGGGGAGGTTCAATAGATGAAAAAGATACATAGGGGTAGAATTTATGAGGAACTAAGGTTCCCAAATGTTTAGCGTCACATGTGCCGATGAGTTTTCCATTATTCGTCTTAGTGGTTTTGATGTGTACACACTCACACCAAGGATTTCCCTATTTGGATGATTTGAGATTACATTACGTGCATGGATATTTGATATGATTATTTTCCCACGTGATCATGCTATGATATTGATTCTATAAAACAATTTAATTTTTTTTTCCATTAGATTTGTGATTTTCCTGATGCTCTATTTATTTGAATATGGTACGATTTTTAAAGGAATTACATGTTTTTGAATAGAAAACCTAAGGTGTAATTTAATATTGATAATGAATTATTCTACAGTGTTTTAGAAATATGTTTTAAATAATATATGATAAATTCCTACGAATAAGGACTGTATATATTCAATGGTGATATCCTACTATGATTTAGTGCTAACACTCTAATTTTCAATTTGGTCATTCGGAGCCTCGGTTTTGTAGGATATAGGTAACGGGAAGAGTGTCATGTAGAGGATGCCTCTCCCGGATCATGTTTCCTTTTTGGGGAGGTTCAGGTGATGGTTACATTTAGTCACAGGGATATATAACCATGGGTTGTTTCAGATTCCATGATCTTTATGATCTTCTTACTATTCATTCAGAACGTTTTATCTAGATGTTAGATTTGACATATTTGGTTATTATTTTGAAATATGATATATTCTTTTAATTTGTTTTGTTAATATGTTTTTTTTTCAACTTATCATATAGAACAGCTCATGTAAAGCTAATAATATATTTATATCCTCATTAATATTAATTAAATAGATTTCATATATATAAACTCTTTATAATAATATTAATTAATTTTTCACTAAAAAAGATAATAATTTAATTATTATTAAATTAATTTTTATGTATTATAATGTTTTATTTAAAAAATTAAATTAGTATTTAAAGAAAATGAAATTGAAAAAATTAATTTCATTTTTTAAATTAATATATCAAATTTATCTTACTTTTAAATTTTAGAGTTTCTTTTGAAAACATTGATTCTTCAGTGAATAGTGATCATACTATTTTTTTTTATAAAAAAGTCATTTCATTTTAAAAAATGATTCAAAATTTCCATTTTACATAAATGTAAAAAAATCCACCTATAATTATAAATAATAAAATTAATTACATAGGAATCACTATTATAATAAATTTTGGTATAAGTTCATTTTTTTTCTTAAAAACACAATTTTTTTAAAACAGTTTTTCTGCAGTTTGTATTTAATCTTAAATAATTTTATGCCCCTTATAGAAATAGATTATTGAAAAATGGATTGGATAATTTTAAATAGGATGTTTTGAAACTACCCAATAGGGAAAGCCTTGTTGGTGATGCCCTATTTGTGACTACCCCATGCCACATCCAATAGGATAGAGTCTGGAGACCAGCAGCAAATAGATATATCACACACATGGGATACCTTATCCTATAGTACATAGCCCCTCCCCCACACACACATTAACATATATCCCCATGAAATAGATTAGTGAAAATAAAAAATTTCATACCAATTGCATGCATACATCTATCCCCCAATCATAGTATATAAAAAACTGAAAACATAGAAGGGAAAATGTTACCCTTCGTGAAATATATTAAAGAATCCATCCTACTTTAGACGAGTGGACTACTATCAAATGAAACCATCGATACACATCTCGGTCTGTCCAGATCATTATGATCCACTTGTTATAGGTCCTCCTTGGACTCGATCAAAATGCTTATTGTTTGCATAAGACATGACATGTGTGACCATAGACCATGTAGGGGTGGGTATAAAAACACCCATTACCTCCCCAAAAGCCAAAAATAAAAGGGTTATATTTATAAGAAATAGCCCACTGAACTCATAAAAAGATGTTGCATAATCCCAATCTAGGTGAAACATGAATCTCTGTCTTTAGGATTTATCAATACATGACTAGTAAACTCATCACAACAGAGTATGTTAATCAAATATGAGACATATTGAATCGAATCCCAAAAGTAAACTTGATATACTCTTCATAAAATCCATGTCTCCTGGTCTCAAATATACAACCTCCCCGATGATTCTACATGAGGATCAAAGTATCACTCATCCAAGGGAACTCACTGCACAAGAACTATTATCCCTAATGGAACTCATCCAAGATGTATCACTCATCAGCTATCACCAAATGGATGGATCATACTTTCCATCCATGATAGAATTCATCCAAAAAAACACACTCACCAGGTCTATACAGGAAGAGAGTCACAATGATTCCTAGTGGATCTTGATACAAAGATATAGGATATCACCCAAGTCTCATGGGTGACACCACAAACCCTACTGGAGAACATAATATCACAACTCACATATAAGGAATAACTCCTAGGACAACTAGGGGACACCAAAAAACTATTCTAAAACTCAAGAAATCAATACACTCAGATAGGGGATCACAAACATGACTGTTTGGGGATACCATAACTCCCATCCATAACTACACACCCTATACGGGGTTGTATGCATGATGATTCCCTGAGCCCTATTGGAAACACCAACTAAGTAGGGGATTATTTCCCATATATGTGGGTCACAATGATATCACCAAAACCCAACAAATTTGAGAAATCAATATGATGGAGAATGCAACCTTGATCTCCGGATGAGTACCACAAAACCTTTTCAAACAAATCCTATAGAGAAGATCAAAATCATGTGTTGAGGATGTGAAGTCACACTATTAAATCAAGGGGATTCACAGAGGGAAAACGCCAAACTAATACTAGTCATAAATATTTAAAATAAGGACCCCACGTGTGTCACCTCATATCACAACTTAAATTCCAAAACTAGGGAGTCAATTGTGTTCTAAACTGATCAACTACCAGGATAGGCTATTTGTAGGCATCCATCTGATGTCGGAAGATGAAAATATAGAAGGGGAAATTATCGAAGGGGAGTATATGGTTTTTATCCTTAGAACACAATGTGTATCTCAGGGAAAAACCTTTTCTGTGGACCCAAACTACACTCAACATTCATAAAAAATATACACAATGTATACCATCTATTACATAGTGTGAAAGGGTTTAACTTCGGCCCAGCCCGGCCTGGACCGAACCCCCATCAAGTCGAGTAGTAGGCCACTATGTGGGCCTAGCCGAGATTTTTTTCAAGACAGACCATGGGGGGGAGTTTATAAATATTAAAAATAAAATACATAATGAGGTAAACACCTTTTTTCAAAGTATAATCTAAATAGTTTTTATGCTTATGGTTAAAATGTTTTTATTTAAACATTTATTTTAAAACATTTTTTAACAAATTTTTTAAAACATTTTTAGTTAAATAGTTTTTATATTTATTTATAAATGTTTAATTTAAAACGTTTTTATAAATAAATTTCTAAAAAAATTAAAACATATTTTTTATATGAATTTTTACACATATTTTTTTAAATTTTTATAATTTTTTTGTAAAAACATTTATTTTTGTGTTTATAAACTTTTTACCTTGGGTGTAATGTTATTTTCTTATCTAAATAGATTTATATTTTTTAACCAATATATATAATATGTGCATGTTGTTAAAAAAATTAATGAGGGGTTTCCGGGATGAGTAGCACTGGGTCAGATTAAAGTGTTTGTTTGAATGTTGTTATTTAAATGTTTTTAATTTTTTTAACATTTCATTGTAAGAGTTTTTTAAATGATTTTTCAAAAGAAAAATTAAAATGTATATTTTTAATCATATATATATTTAACACGTAATTTAGTAAATGTTTTATGATTTTTTTTGTAAAAATATTTATTTTATTTTTTTATTAACATTTTGTGAAGGGTGGTTATGTTATTATTTCTAAACAGATATATATATGTGAATCTATATATATTATTCACAATATATAAAAAACTTTGTGGTGGTGGTGTGTGTAGAAGTTGGTGGGTATAATGTCTTGGTTTAATGTTTTGTTTTGTAAATGTTTTTTAGAATTTGTTTAATTTTTTTAAAATTATTTATAACCATTTTATAAATTTATTTTTTAATTTTGTAAACGTTTTTTAAACACTTTTTTATATGCATTATTTAAAAAATCTGAACATTTATTTTGTAAAAAGATTATTTTATTTTTTTCAACATTTTATTATTGGTGGTTATATTATTTTATTCTAAATTTATTTATATATGTGATTCTATATATATTATGTGCACGTTGTAAAAACCATTACTGAGAGGTGTGAATTAGTGGGAGAGTTTAAAGTTTTTTTTTAACATTGTTATTTAAATGTCTTTTGTAACATTTGTTTAAAAAAATTTGAAAAATTATATTTAATTTTTTTAAATGTTTTTTTGAACACATATTTTTTAAATGTATATTTATAAAGGATTATTTTGATTTTTATTAGAATTTTAGAGTGGGTGTAAATGTAATTTTTCCATATTTATTTATATAGAGGAATCTATGTATATTATGTGCAAGTTGTAAAAAATTAATTGGGGTTTGGGGGGTGTGAAGAATTGAGTGGGTTAATATTTTTATTTTCTAAGCAGAATTATATATGTATATACAGTATATATAATTTATGAAAACATAATTAAAAAAAATTGAAGAGGTTGGGGGGGATAAGATCATCTGTCTATGAGTGATATTTTTCGTTAATATATTGTGAGTTATAATATACACACATATATATATATGATTTAAAATAATTGATATATAATAATGTATATATATATATATATTATCGCTAAAAATATCAACAATTATTTAAAATTTCATTCATTTAATTAGATAAAATGAAATGTATTTATTTGATATGTTTGTAATTAAAAAAAATATTTCATACGTTTATTTGTTAATTTATTTGTTTATATATATATATATTTATATATTTCTATTCATGATGTTTTTATTCGGGCATAATGCCGAGACAAGTTGGTCTAGGCATGACCTCAGAATCATTTGGTAGGGGTTTGAATCTCCCTACCAGCAGTTTCCCTTTTTCTTTTAGAGTAGGATGGGCTTCAGATGGATCGGGCAGAAGACGGGTCGGCCCGGCTTGGCCTATAGGCCTACTTGGATAAGTCCATGCCCATACCAATGAACCATCGGCCTAAGCCAGTCCTGGCCCAACTCGGACTTCGCCAGGATTGGATACTCAGGCTTTTGGACCACGAAGCTAGAATTAAACACTTATATGTAACCCCACTTGATTACCTGGTTGTGCAATCGACTATACATGATCTTTATCGACATGTCTCCCAACACATTGTGATCCCTCAGTACATGGATTGTACCTTTTGGCCTAGAAATAGTCTATGCCCATGTACATTCCTATGTACAGGAGCTCGTTTCCATGTACCACAACCCGTTCTCATGTAATTTTCATTATCGTACACCTGGGGTTTGACTGTGTATTCCAACAAAACCATGTCCACTCACATGAAGTATCGGGCCCTGTCAATGACCATACATCAAAGCCTCACTACATGGAATGTACCCTGAGTTCATGGAAATTAGTACTCAAAATTGTTTCCTCAAACTAGAAGAACATGTGATGTGTGATCCTACACAACACATTGTGTGATTTTTATTTATAAACAGGATATCACTGTGATCCTCCCAAAAACCACAATTTCCACCAAATAACCAAATATTGACAGTCAAGGGATCTCTAACTATAATATAAGGCTTTTAAAACCAAAAAATAATGAATATATGGGGAATAAGATATAAGACTCCTAAATCCACCTACCTTGTGGTGAAACGAAAAAGTTTTGTCTCCAACTATTTTCTCAGAACCTGTTGTACTAAAATCCTGGGATGATTTCTATAAACAATGAAGTTTAGTAGCACCTCTTCTCCCCTATTCATCCTAGGGTTATATGTCACATAGGGGAGAAGGTCCCCCTATCATATTTCCGGTGTAGAAAACAAAGTGGTAGAGGTAGATTTATTAATTGGATTTTATTAAATTTATAAACCCTCATTGAAATCTTTCCAATGGTCCCCTCCAATCAGCTGCTCGATGCTGAAAAAATTCATATCATACCTCGGGAAAAACCATTGTTTTGAACTCAAAAATGGTCTCATATTTTTTATCCACGAACCCTTTTAAAATTAAAACAACATATCCTAAAAAACTGTGCACATGTGATGTTTGATATGTAATATTTTTAATATCATCATAGTGAGGCTCTCTAGACCCCAAAATTCTACCATGACTCAATTAATAGTTTGATATATATATATATATATCAATAAATTTTAAATAATTATTAAATTAAAAAACATGAGTCACATCACTTTCTACAAATTTAAGTATTTTCATTTAGAAAAGTGAAATTCAACACACAATGGGGAAAATCGTGCTCTCAACATGGTCTCCCACAACATCGATCTCTCTAGAGGTTCCTTATGCCATAAAAATACACTCACCTTGGGAGACCACTTTCTTGAAAAGTGATTCCACTGGTCTGAAATCAAACACCAAAGAGTTCCTCAAAGTGGAATATCTACACCTAATGCCCAACTATTTTGGAGGATGTCTTTTATTGAGTCATGCACAAGTATCCTCATTTGTGACACATGGAATACACCAAGTACCTTGTTGAACTATGGTAATATATTTGATTGGTAATACACCCCACCAACCCATGTAGTTACTAGGGGAATTCCCTATAAACCACCGATGATAGCCTATCATCCTGAAAAAAATACCAGTCGTCATCATCCAACACTGAATGAACAGAACCCTAAAAAACCATCGCTTGTACGAACTCTAGGCCAAAAACACCATCAATTACTATATTGGACATGTAAAATGGAGACATAAAGGGTATAAAAACAATTCCTCAATTTTTTTGTGTTTATGGACTAGTAGCAACTGTAGTGACAGATAAAAACCATTAAGATCTTCTCTTTGATGGTTAATAAGCTTCCCAACCTTGTTGGATGGCCTACGATCACTATGATATTGTCATGACCACTCAATGATCATAGAAACCCCATTAAAAAAACACAGTCACCACTCCAATTCCTCAATCATCTTTTCAAATTGATCTCCACCTTCTGATTGGTGTGATATCCATATCCAACATAAACAACATGCTACCAAGTACATGGAACCCGAATTAAATTACAAATAATTTTGGAACTACCACACCAATCATAGGATCACTATAAAAAGAAATAGATCTACTAAAGACCTCATCTCATATAGTTAAATGTATCATTGTTGACCCATAGAAATATTATAAAATTCCCACATTAAAAAGATAAATAAATATTATTAATAGTTACAATCTAATCATGTGAGACCTTGCAATCAAAATCCTCATGTTGTGAACCCTGTTATCACAGAAAAATGAAAGGGAAATAACTTTCCATTTGAGATATGTTGCATCATTCCCACCCATAAGGTTCAATTAAATGGAGGTCAACTGGTCTGATTCCCCACTCATAAACAGTGGATAGAATCACCTGTTGGGAGCATATGCTGATAAGAACACACCTTAATATGTTTCTCAAGCTATAATGACCTAAAAATCTTTTATATCCACTATCACTAACATGTATAAGTATAAATATCACAATAAGTGGACACTATGACTCCAAAATTAACTGTAAATGTGATCCAATAGAAACTAGTACTATCACTACATGTCTATATCCATCCTCTTGTTTCTCACATAAACCTCCGATGTCATGAACATGAGGCTACCAAAAAAGATTACTATGAATCAATCCAAAAAGTTTTGAAGGAAACCATTCTCAATTCTCTCATCCTACACTTGAAAAAATACATTGGGTTACCCAAGTGAACACACAAGTTCTGACCAAGTCCTTTGTCTGCAAGACTTTGATTGGATCAAAAACTTATGATGCTCCCAGAGAGCCATCCATTATGATGGGTCAAATGAATGAGTAGTATTTAGGTTCCATTATGTTCAAAATTACAACTCTCATTGGGGTGGTAAACCCGAAACATCCTCAAAAAATATTTCCTCACACTCCACCACAACAAATGTGTATGGATATCTCATAGCGGCCACTACTCGAAGGATCATAATAGGAAACTTGTAAAATGGTTTTTATACCGACCTGCACATGAGCTCATTCTTTTATTGAAGGATCAGTCCTCATCAAGGAGGAAAAATCCATTCCAGATGCCGAAAACACTGCAATTATAACCAGACGAAACAACATATGTATGGAAGATAGGTAACTAATCGACAACTAAGATTAATTATTGGGTCCATATAGACCACTATATATGGGTTATAAGTGAGTCTCTCTTTATTCCAGAGACCAGTCACACTATTTAAATAAGTGCATGACATCCGACTTTCTCTGTTGGGGCCTCCAAGCATAAGGATCCTATAAACATTTTCCAATGTCATCACATGGAATCAAATGGGGTCTACATATAGAGAAACAAGGCTTGTTACATGGTTCTAAACTAAATACATAATGGATTCACAAGTTTTACCTCAAAACATAATCATGACTCCATGAAAGAAGCACCTTCTACAAGAATTTCACCTTTTCCCTTGGCCTCCTATTCACCACAATTAGGTAATTATCTAACACACCAATAAACAAATATTTATTAAACACCTAAGTCAAATGATCTTGTCTTCTATACCAGGAAACTATCCTATTTAGGATTAAATGGATTAGAAACATGATTTTAATAAAGATAAAAGAATGTGTATAGATTGGGAAGAATCCCTCTTCTTTATGATTCCAAATCTATGTCAAAAATTACCACCTCAGGTCTCCAAAAAATCACCCACCTAATCTTTTAAAATCATGAAGAATGAATTGTGTAAAAAAGTTTATTTCATTCCTGTGACTATCAATTCAACAAAATAAGTATAAATGAAACATATTATTCCTCTAATCATCCTCGGAACCTATTTTCATAGTCCTTTATGGAATATTTCTTTCTTCACCCCCATTCTCCACCTCCATCATCCTGGAAATGACCAACAATGGGTGATGGTGGAAACAGATAAATCGGTGTATCACCTCCTACTTATTTAACCACTTACCTATGACGTTCAGCAACATGTCAAATTCCCAACCATTTTTTCTGAAACTGCATGGGTGTTCAATCAACCGTATTCATGTTAACTATATGATGTGTTAGATAATCCAATATATGGTGTCCCCAATTGTCACAAGTGAATCATCACTTATCCCATGTCTAGAAAGTACCAAACTATGATCCCTGAACCAAAGACCCCCATTCTAAGATCATATATTGAAGTGGATCACACATCCAAACCCCTAATAATACTATCAGCTACTATGTTTCAATTTCTCATCTCCTATGTTCCCAACAGAAATAGATGACATCTTATTATATAGAAATTTATCCAATACAAAGGCATGCTCGAGCACTCCAGCCTAGGCGGGAATACATAAATATATCCTTAATGTCTTGGTATCCTAATGTAGGCCTTTATAGATGGTATATGAATGTAAAAAAGGATCTCAAACCTAATACTATTAACATAATTAATGGTTAGTAAACTTCACCTAATAATCTCCACTGGTAATTATACCATACCGAAGTTATAGAAGCTCATGGATATGCAACGATCACAATGTAGTTGGAATAAACTATTCCCTGAAGAGCTTCTCAAATTTTATATAAGAGATTTTCATTAGATTTTGTATATGATTCACACGACTCCTCCATCAAATTTCATATCCTTGAAGAAGAATCACTTCTTGGACTTCCTTCTGATTTGGAGGTTAGCTCACATGGTGGAAAAAACACGTGACTACCTCATGACACCCATCATCTTCACGGGGGACTAGATCACTACAATAACTAAGAGGTATATAACTCTGAAACTCCTTGGGGTTAATAATCCAATAATAATCCTCATCTAGTATAGATGATGCAAAATTATACTCAATGGATGGTGTCATGGTCGGAAACCCACATGGAGGTACTGCCTCCTGTATTGAACCAACCAAAGCCTCATTACTAAGAATATCATCCTAATAATACTGCCAGAAAATCATGATAGGATGCTATCAAAGAGGCATCCTGGAATAATCCAGATGTACCTTGGTTGAATAGTATATATAGATATCTAACTTATGACGGACATGAGACACAAAAAACTTTCATATATGATGCATTTACTAATGTTTTAACACAGCTACTGTGTATATGTTCTTTGATACCATGAAGGTTGTCAATGTCCTAGTGAATGTACATGTTGGCAGCCACACCAATATTGGAGTCCATGGATTGGAATCCAAACAAAGAACACATAAACATTATTTCTCTATATCCAAAACCAAAACTCATAGCTAGAAATATCCAAACTCTGTTCTAAAAGAAGGACCTCTATTGATACCCTCTTTCATGATCCAACCCAATAGGGCCCACTTGGATAACAATGAGATGAGTGTGGCAAACCTAATACTACCTATAATAATCAAGGTGATGGTGACCAAATACGAGTAGTAATATCAAACCGATGGGAGGCTATAACTTGTGGTACATATATGCAAGAACATACATTCATTTCAATGAAATAAGGCATATACTATAAAACAACTTGTACCTAATGCATGTATACATCTATCCCACAATTAGAGAATAGAAAAATATCTAAAATCTTAAATGGGAGAAATTCAAGCCTACCAAAAATATATAATTTTTTCTAATATACTCAATATGAGGGGACTCCGTTCAAATATAAAAACCCATAAAAACATCACTCTATCTAGCTAACAATGATCCAAATTCATTGGGTCCACCTAATACTATTTCTAAATTCCTATCATGTTTATGGGACAAAACATGTGTAGGTAGAGCCCATTCATGGGTAAGAATAAAAATACCTAGTAGGAACTAAAAAATCCCAATAAAATAGGGTTCCCATGCTGGACTATCTATAACAATATCCATTAGTACATATCACTATTCGGGTTGTAGTACTATTCAGAGAATGGGTCTGGGACCAAAATTTTGGGCCTACGGGCCATGTAATGGGCTAAATGCCCACTGGGCCTTCGGGAAATGTAATGGGTCTCCCTCTACCCAATTAAAATATGTATTTAATTTTATTTAACAATAAATGAGGCTTCATCCCCAACCTTTTGAAAATAAGTATCAGTATTCGGTCAATAATATGAGTTTTATCCTAGGAGAAACATAACATTTTTGGGCATCAGACATTTAGTAACATCATATGTAGAGATTTAAATAATTGGTATATAAATATTTTGTTGTAAAACTATAAATAATGATAATTTATTATTATAATTAATATTATTTGTAAACACATAAATGAAAATATACTTCAGAAATTTATAATTATGTTATGATGTAAATAATTAGTAGACAATGTAATTAATGTGATGTTATCAATTAGGTCAATTTAATTCAAATATACGGTTAATATTTATTTATTAAATATTATTAGTATCTAATTATTGTTTATTTTTAAATGGTATTGGTGGAATCAATTTTATATATTTCATAATAATTATAAAATATAGTTCCTGTTAATATTATTACCAATTTGGGTAAATAATAATGGTGTATATATATATAGAAAAATTATATATGAATATATATATATACATGTTCCAATGTATATATGTATATACATATGTGTATATATGTAAATATAACATTTATATATATGGGTCAAATATATATTTAAATATATATACATGTGTTGGATTATATATATATATATATATATGAATGTGTATATATATTGGTTAAACATATGTGCATATATATTCGTGAAGGTTCATATATATATATATATATATGAATTTATATAAACGTGTTGGTGTATATGTATAATGCACACACACACATATATATATATATATATATTAATATGGGTGAAATTTAACAAATATGAATTCAATGAGTGGTTAAATGGAATTAAGTTATGAGAAATAAAAAAAGTGATAAAAACAAAATAATTAATTTTTAAAGGAAAATTGTTATTGGTGTGGAATTAATAAATAAAGGTATATTTTTAATAATCATGTATAAGACTTTAAGAGAGAGGTAATGTTTTGAATTATTATTTAAAATACTATTTAAAATGTGTAAGTGAGTGGTGGGGTGCCCAAATGTGTGTATTGAAGGAATTTGGAAATTCATTTCATGCCTCTCTCTCCCACTCCCTCTCTAATATTATTTCATTTTATTTTATCAGTTTTCCAAAACTGATATCTTCATTATCTCATGATATATTTGTTATATTGATATGTTTTTAGATTCATCTCAATTATAATAAGCTAGATCCTATTTTTTATTGATAATAATGAAAATAAATCCAGATATCATTTAATCATTTATTTATTATTAAAGATGGTAATAATTATTATAATACCTTCATTGTCTAGGAAACCACTCTTAGTGGTGTGATTGGACTTAGATACCAAACCATGTCATCAGATAATCATTTCACATAAGGTAGGGATTCCTTGAAATTAGATCCTGCCTTATATAGGTTATTTGAATTTTTATTGTGGGCATGAGTGGCATAGTGTGAATCCTTTGTGTAGTATGTTCAAAACTTTTTCCCATATCAAACATGATTAATGGATATAATTGTTGGTGTGTGTTTGTAGTCTTATCTATACATTTATTTTAGTGAATATTTTATATGGGTTGTTAACATGATTTATTAGCAAGAGGTTGAAGCCCATGAGACCTATGACTGATGCTTAACCACAGGAGGGATGTGTGTACCCATTGACCTATGATTGTGTTTCTTATATATGGATTGTGATTATTATGTTTACTAATTCACAATTGATGAAATTTATCTTTCATTTTTATTATGTGTCATATGAACTATATTCTTTTCTATTGTTGTTAATCATGTAGGTTTTTCCTATTTAGCCTGGATGTGAGATGTGACACATACATTGGACTATCCTTAGAGATGGATGTGATAGAATAGGGTGTACATGTACATGGATTATTCTAGTAAGAATGATATGTCGCATTCTTTGGGATATCCATACATGTGTTATGTCATATATTTTGGGTTTCATGTGATATTTGACATATTTTTTCATATGGAACATTTCAGTATCTTAAAATTGGTATACTTGATTATTAAAGTTTTTTGCCTTTGAGAAAAAAATTTGATTCCCACAATAGCCATCCAAGGGGGACATTAGCCACTAATTATGTGGTTATTAAACACCTTATCCAGCCATCATTGGTGTAATGGGTGTGAATTAATGTAGTCCAACCATTTTAAGGTTTACGAGAGTATATTCGAGCCATTGTGTGGGGTGGAATGGTGGTGGAGCTAGTGGGAGTAGGGAGAATACCCCAGTGATAGCTTCTAGTTGGCTATCAAAGAGATTTATTATAATATAGAGTACAAAACTATGTATTAATCAATGTTAGATTCATATGAATGTTTTTGTATCCCAATCATTAAAGATATGAAATGATTCATAACCATATGATTTGTTTTTTCATGACCATCTGATCATGACTACGTGGTGTCTTCTAACTCTAGCTGAGAGATTATTGTGTGTGATAGGATTCATTTATTTAGCATCAACAAGTTGATCTAAATTATGAGTTTATGAACCATTTGAATTCTCTTTGGATTTAAATATGGTCAAATTCACATTAAACATTTTTATTATGTTTAAATGAATATAATATAATTGAGATATAGTTTGGTGGAAAAATATTATTTGGGTGATGAAAATTATCAACATCACTCAAAGGAATTTCATTACATAATGGGTTGATGTTCTGGATTTAAAGATCACTGATTCGATGGATTATTTTTTGTTAAATACCCTATACCTCACTCATTTTTATTATTAGTTTAAATCACAAAAGATTGTGATTATCTATAGAGAAATATCGAAATAGATCAAGCTAACATTTATAATTTTTGAAGTGAGTTCCATGTGCCAGTGTGGTGTTTTTATAGACTTCCAAAATCACATCATGTGGTTCTAAATTACATAAACTAGTGTCTATATTCACTATATGTTTTTTTCAAAATAGAAATAAAATCTATGTATTTTTTTTGCAATGATGACATAAGCATTACTTATTCTATTATGACAAAGTGAATGATAATCATGCATGAAATTATATCTATGATTACAGGGATTTTCTAATGTCTGTATTGAGGTTGAGTGATAAAATTTAATTATTTTAATTCTTTTGAAAGAGTTGGATATGAGTGAAATAGTGTAACACATGATTAATTTGTGTGAATCATATTGAGGGTTCCTATTTTGGGTTTTTCATGTGTGAAGGAAGAGACGTTGTCAGGCATGGTCACATGATATACTTGCGTGATAGATTTTTTGGAAGGATGTTATTTTTATTTTTCTGTATTAAACATATACAGTAGTGAATAAGTAATTGAGCTAAGGAAAAGTGATTTCATTATTCAACAAATTCTTGTAGATAAAATAAAACATGGATGGATGTGTAAGCGTATAATTTTATGCTATTGCACAAGATAAGATGATCATGCATTGTTTACACATTCATAATGAATGATACATCCAATAATTTTTGTCATACATTATTTTTTCATATATTTACATGAAATATATATTTCATAATATTTTTTTGTGTTTTCAGACTCAATATGGGAAATAATTCAATCAGTTATTCAAAAGGACTTCATATTCTAGTTTTCATTATTCGGTGAGGATGGGTCTTCAAAAGAAGAAATAATTCTTAAATTAGAAGTGAGTCATTGAAGAAAATGTTTATATATTATGATTTTATATTTTATTTTCAAGAATAACATCCACACATTGACACTTTATGTTTTATATGATCCATTTTGATCCATGAAGTTCATGGAGGATTATGTTTAATAGTCTTCCTATAGTGGATGAATGTTAATGGAGAAGAAGGCTACTTATATGTGGTCTAACTAGTTGCTTAAAATTTGTGATAAGTGGTTTAACCAATCTCAATAAATAATGTGCACTTTGGAAAGGTAACCAACCATTCAAGGAATATTAATGGCGAGAGGATAACTAGCTTGCAATTCTAGGATCAAACTAGTCATCATTATAATCGCCTTCTATTATAGTGGAGAATTATTATTGGGTTGTCTAACCAATATGGAAATGATAAGGTCATCGAAATAATCCTTATAAATACCTATGTGATGTGATTAATTTTTATTACTACATATAGGGTGAGGCTGATGAATAATGATAAGGGATTGAAACTTTAATTTGTCAACGAGGTTGTAACAAAATTAAAAGAATTCCTTAATATATTGTTTCCCTGATTCAACCCCTCTTACCGGTACATAACTGCTATTTGTACCTTATATTTGTATCATATAAAGGTACCCTATATATATATGAATGACATTATATGAAGTGAATAATTTGAATCAATTTCATAGATGATTAATTTCAACTTCTGATTGCATGATCTTCCACAACTCGAAGAATAAAATGATTTCTTATCTTCTACCTCTTGGCCTAGATGTGAGATATGTTAGAATAAAAGAATTCCCACTTATTGATGAGGATGTTTCTCTAACTCAAGAAAGAATGATAAATCTGGAATGGAATGACTTATAAAGTAATCTTTATCTATTTATCAAAATGGTATACACTAATGCGATGGGTCACCAAATAACCAATGTGATATTGTATAAAATAAAGAATAGCTATAATGTAAATATTAATATCAAAAAATACATGTTAAAAATCATTATAATATAGTTTTAAGATATTAAAATGCAAGATGATTAAAATTTTGAGGACTAATATACAAAAGTAAATGTGATTGTATGAAATATCAGTGGGTTTGTTGAGAAGATGTAAGATTCTACTATATGCTTATGAGAAATTAAACAGATAGATATAACACAGTGATTTCATATCAGGAAGAGTGAGAAGATATATCATTGTATGAACATCTTAATATTATTATAACATTTAAAATTGTAAAATTTCTATCATTCAAAAGTGGAATATATAATGGTAATTGAATACAACCACCAAACTGTTGGAATTTTCAAAAAGGTGGTCATTTTTATGGTAACTGTCCAAAGGAGAAGGATGATGATACTAAATCAGATGAAGGGGGTTAGAAGTCCAAGAAAAGTAAATTATGTCCTTGAAAAAAAGTGGAAATATAATAATAAGTTGTTTACTTACAATAATTTAAATATGATGATTATATAAATGGTTGATTTTTCATCATCAAGAAGTGAGTTAAGAGATAAGAAATTTTCTAAGAGTCATATGTTTGTTATGAGAAAATCCATGAAATATAATGACTCAGTTGAAGATGAAAGAGGCGATTGGGGAACTATATTTGAATTTATGTTAAATTAAATTATATAATCTAATCATTTGGTTAGTATGAAACACAATGATGATAATAAAAAACAATGGAAATAAATTTACATAATATAATTTTATAATAGATAACGTTTCATGAATGTGTAGATTTATCTTAATGAAATAATATAAAATGAGATTAACATAGATGAGTTATATTGAATGATGAAAACTATTGTAATAAAAGATCTTGAAAATTAATTATCAACACTTATTGAATAACAATGACTAAAATAATTGAATTTATATGAACTTAAGATATTGCAGAATGATAATGATGAATTTCTTGTGGGGAAAGAAGAAGAGTTATCTAAGATACAATATATGTGGATGTATATCAAATTGAGATAGAATAATACATCAACATATCTATTGATTATAAGGATATATCATCTATATATAATTATTTGTATGTTACATAGAAAAAGGTCGATTCTACAACAAATGAACTTCAATGTATATTTGGAATTTTCAATAGTGTAATTCTGAAAGACAAGACTGGAACCAACTAGACCAAATGAAAAAAATGTGAAAATTTTGTGCAAAAATGAAGAGTGGACTAGTTCACCTATATTTTTTCAACAAAATTACATACATCCACAATCTATGAAAAAGAAATGACAAAAATCATCAAAGAAAAAATTTTATTAGTCAGAATGATTAGTTTTTAGATGATACTTTTGGTGTTTCGGAGTGTCTGTTTATAAAGATAAACAATGATGGAATAACATGTCATTGCCATGAAAAATGCATGAATCATGGGTGGTAAATACTAAGCATATTATATCATATTATCAGGAAGATAATCTCATCACAAAGACATTGTCTATCAATGAATAACATATATTAACAACTGAATGATGTTTGTGGTATATTTGGTCAAGAAGGTTACAATTTTGAGGATTGTATAGTTTTTTACAATGTGATATTACTCATAATTAAAATTAGGAGAGAATTATGAAAGTAAATAAATCTATATTCACTAATGAATAGTGTGAGAATTAGATGTAAATTTAAAATTTTATGAATCTTATCAATGAAATAGAAAATCATGTGCTGATGGTTTATGAATTTAAAATAATATAAGATTCATCTAAAAATAATTCCTTGGATATTATAAAGATTGACACGTGTAAAATAATAGGAGATGGGAGAAAACATTGAATGAACCTCATAAAAATCAGAGAGATGAAGGAGAACCCTTCCAAAGAAATTTTATAAATAAATAAGGGAAAAAATAATTGTTGAGATGAAAATTTCATCATGAGTTATATTTCTGAGTATAAAATGTGTCCCTCCTTATTCACATATTTAAATTACTTTCTGAGGACATGGATATATCATTTGAGGGAGATCATAAATGATTTCATGCTACCAACAATTCACAATTTTCTGAAACTGATGACCAATCAAAAATTCATATTCTCAATATTTTAAAAAAACAATTATCATAATATTTTAGATATTAAGATAAATAGGGGGAACTATTTGTTATTTCATTGCAAATTACTCATTCATTTTTTGATATGTCTATAGGAAATATCATAAACCCTTTTCTAAAATATCCTATATTATGAATTTACTAAAACAAGTTTGATAATAGTATGATATTATAAAAGTCGAATAGATCTGATGCTAAGGTTACATCACCCTTTTTGACTACACTAGTCTATCCCATGTAGACTTGAAGTTGTATAACTGAATTCTCATTACATTTTTGGAGAGCAGTTTCATTCTTTGAGAAGATATTGAACAAGAGGAGAAGTTGAATTTAGTATGAACTCTTAAATATCCCATTGCATTCATTAACAATAAGTGTGAGAAAGAAAATAAAACACATTTACATATGAGTAATGACAAAAACATAAAGGGGGGATATGGAAGTTCCCTTTATTGAATTGATTTTTTTATTAATATTTATTTGTGATAATATTTCAATATGGGTTGAGACTTTTATTTTAAATATTGTGGAATTTATGAGTAGTCCAAAATACACTATTCATTGGACAATTTAAATAATGTTTACATTATTATTTGGAAGATGAGGCCATGAAATATATAATTCTCATGTGAAATATTTTTTTTCATAGCATTGATATAGTCGAATATTAATTTTATTATCCTTTGAAATAAATTGGCCTTCGACCCAGCCATTAATTGATGATTTTAACCATTGCATTGGCAATAATATGACTCCCTATGATGCCCATATTGGAGACATGGGTGTGAATGTGAGTAGTAAATCCACATAATGGTGTAAGATAGTAGAGGAGAGCCATCGTGTTGGCTAAAACAGTGGTTGTGCTAGCAGGAATTAGGAGCATACATTGATTATCGCTTCTGGATGGATATCAGGGAACATTGTTATAAAAGGTTGTTCATAACTGAGTTTGAAAACATTTAGAGTTTTGTAAGAATGTTATTGTAGCCCCATCATTAAATATATAGAATTAATCACATCTTTAGGATCTATTATATAATAACCATATGATCATGTCCCAATGTTATCGTCAACCTTTGGTTGAGAGCTTTATATGTTCATCAAGCTTCCATCATGTAGCGCAGACCCATCAATCGAAAAAAATATTATGAAAACTATACTAAAATTATGAGGATTAAAATATTATTTAATTCCCATGTATTTATTCCATGTTTAAATGATGAAAAAATAATTTATATATAGTGTGAATCATAAATGGTTTTATATTGATTGTTATTATAATCATTTCATGGATCTGTTTATATATGTCAAGAGTGGCTATTATAGATTTATGAAGCATTGATTCAGTGGACTATTAGAATATAAATATCTTATACCTAGCACATTTTTAGTATGATATTATCTCACATCGGATTGTAATTATTAAGAGATAGAGATCGAAAGGGAGCATGAAAATCAGCTATATTCACAATTGGAGTTCCAAGACCACCTTCTGTTCTTGTGAAGTCCACCATGACCACATGATGGGGTTTTTATTGTTTCCAAACAATGTCGGCATTCACATATTTTTTCTGGGAATGATAAATATAATCTCCATATATAGTTACATGAATAAGATAGAGGCATCTTATATTGTGTTATAAAAAAGAGCATAAGAATAACACATGAAATGATATATATTCATAATGGAATTGTCACAAGTATTTATTGAGTTTTAGTGATGAAATATATGTATTTTATTTCCTAAGAAGAAGTGGTTTGTGCAAGACACAATGGTATAACATGATTATTTTTTGTAAAGAAAAATGAAGGATCATATGTAGTTTTTTTCATACATGAAGGAAGACACAATGTGATACACATTCACATGATATAATTGGGGTATGTATTTTTTTGAAGTACTTTTTATATTTATAATTATATGGCATTGAAATCTTTGGAAAAGTTAATGAGTGAGTGATATGTGCTTTCATTATTCAACACATGCATGCATATGATATAATAAATGTGTTGATGTGTGAAGCTTTTATGTTTGTGTTATTACGCAAATTAATATAACCATACTGTTTTGACATGTATAAAGAATGAGACATCCATTCATTTGTGTTAAAACATGAAGGATTCATATATTCACATGTAATAAAAATTTTATAATCACCGTGTAGTGTTTTGAGATCGATTATAGGAAAAAAATCAATTTAGTGTTTCAGAAGGATTTCATAATATAGATTTTGGTATTCCTTGAGCTTTGTTCATCAGCAGAATGAATACTTATTTCAAAAACAATGTTATAATGAAGTAAATAATTATATAATGTGACCATAAATTTTTTGAGGAATAGTAGAATCAACAAAAATATAGTTGAAGTTTTAATCAATCCTCTTGGATAAGGAAGGATGATATAGGTGGATACAAAATGGATATTACTATAGTGGATCAATCCATATGAAGAATAAAGATAAGGATGAGGCATCAAATAGTTACTTGAAATTTTTGATTTGAACTGTATAATAAATCACTATTATGAATGTGTAACTGAGTGACGGGGTGGGGGTCTAACCAACATGACAAGGAGTAGGTCAATGTAATGAACCTTGTTAATCATATTGTGTTGTTATTTATTTTTTTAATTATTTAATGGTGATTTTGAGGATAATAGATGATGTTTTAAGACTTTAATTAGTCACATAGGATAAATCAAATGAAATATATATTTAAAAAAATATATCACTGATTGACCCTTTCCTTTTATTGGTACGGATCTAATCATTGGACACTATAGATGAATCCAGTAATTACTATAAGTATGGGTGGAAAGGAAACTATATAATAGATTTTCATAATTATCTCAAAACAAGTAAAATGTTTTTAGATGTATTCAAAAAAATAAATTTTCTGAAAATTAATCATAGATGTGGTGTCATGGGTCTCCATGTTAGATATAGTTATCGTACTGTGGGATTGACCAAGAATATAAACATTATCTTCAGACCACTTAGATGGAAATAACTAAAGAAATTCATGAATATCTGGGAAATTTTAATGGTTTTTTAACAAGCAATGTGTATATTGTGGATTATATTTTGAGTGACTGTGAGGAGGGGTTATCAACCATTTTAGTTAATGTCCTGATCTCCCCTATTCATTTTATAACCCTAATTGATAATTTTGTTTTCTTTTCTTTTATAAATTCAAAAACTATAGGTTGGATTGACAGTATAGTAACGTTTTATTCTAAGTTACTATATCTTATTATGACCTTCATAATTAAAGTGTATCATCATTTAGTGATGTTTAAGGTTTCATGGAATAGTATTTATCTAAAAAAATCTCTATAATTTCATAAATATATAGACGAATATATTTTATGTTATATATTTCATATAATGGAGGAAAAGATGTTGAGTTCACATCAACTTTTATTTGAGATGTTTAGTCACCACTTTTCCGAAGATAGGGAATGTTTTTTACTAGTGAGAGGCACGATGGAGCAGGTAGAGCATTACTAGATCTAACATAGGTTGAAGATATTGTGTAAAATTGGATTTCATGCTTTTTTTAGTGAATCGTGAAGAATCCACTTCCTTACCACCATTGGTGGAATGTTCCAATTATTTTGATTCAAATTACATTCCAAGAATCCATTTTGAGAGAGGAATTAACTTTTACATCATACCCATGCTCGATGTATAAAATATATTTAATCCATGATATCATATGGTTCCATATGAGTTGAATAAAATCATAGTAAAATTTGATTATTTTTTAGATTATGGTTTTACCCAGACAAGAACTTCTCCCTTTGGTGCTCATGTGTTCTTCAATGAGAATGTAGATTGATGTCATTAGTTTTGTGTATACTATATAGATCTGAACTATTTTTTCATTAAGATTCAATAACCATTTCCA
Source organism: Viscum album (assembly GCA_963277665.1). Taxonomy (NCBI): domain Eukaryota; kingdom Viridiplantae; phylum Streptophyta; class Magnoliopsida; order Santalales; family Viscaceae; genus Viscum; species Viscum album. Next base: position 70,546 of record CAUJRU010000993.1, read on the forward strand.
GGGATCAATAATTTATTTTACCTTTTTAGGGAGATTATAGATTCCCCATCATTGACTTATGATCATGATACCACCAGTTTAGTGTTAGTGATAATGATAATCCTAAGATAGAAATCAGGATAAAAATAAGAAAGTATGAGTAACTTGCCTTGAAATCTTGATTAATAAATGATCTTCTAGTGTTTATGGACCTCGTAAATAGAATTTTCTCTTTATACATACATTCTTTTTTTTCCATTTTCTAATATCAATATATAATCATGGACATTAGATATATATAAAAACATCATGAAATACTATTGAGAATACTTCAAGTGCAAAAACATTAAGAAAATATTTCAAGGTGTAACTTGTTGATCTTGGATGTGTGTTTCCACAGGCCAAGGATCTATAAGGTAAGAATTTCATTGGACCTGGAGAAGATTGAGGTTGTGGTGAGATTTGAATGTCTATGGAATTTGTTTGTGATTAGGAGATTCATTGGGGTTTGGGTTGTAATATAGAAGGTATATAATTGACATCTCGATTTGGTAGTGCCTATGATTGATATTACTGTGCAATGCATGATGTTTGAGAGGATAGATCATGGGGAGTATTTATTCCTATATCAAATTAGATGATTTAAAATAGCCATAATTATGAAATTTCTAAATCATATTACTGGGTTTTAGTTTACTATGATTCCCTATGATTTGGACTATGATTTTTTTAATGTAGATATAATAGTTATTTTCTCAAGGGTCAGATCATCTGCAACATGATAAGTGCAAATACATGATGCATGACATGGAGTTGAAATCTAGTGTCTACACTAGGAAGTGATAGAGATATTATCTATTCTGTGAGAGATTTTTCATTTATATAGAACTTAATATACTCTTGTATAATGTCACTTACTACGATATGAATTTGAGGTAGAGGTGTAGGGTGGAGTATCTGTATACATTGGACATTGATATGGCTTATAATTATAGTAATGGTAGTACAATTGTAGACTCTCTAAACTTGAATAAGCTAGAGATGTAGAAGGATAGGGACTGAACATCAAATTAGGTTTGTCATCTGATTATTTTGATCAAATAATTACTAGTGATTGCATCATAGGATCATAGTGTGATGACATGTGAACCGTTGGTTTTCAACACATATTTGGTGGACCATGTGAATGAAACATAATTTTCTTACACATAATTCATAGATATATAGTAATTATTATTGGGGGATGATTAAATTATATGGTGGTCCTCGGAAAATGATTAAATTATCAACGTTTAGTGTAGGTTATTTGTGAAAACAACCTTGAATGAGGAGTTGATAGCATACTCACATGCATTGAAATGGGAAGTGCATCATGGGACATTAATGATGTATCCTGACATTTAACGTTTTTTTGTGCCCAGATATGTTGAGAGAAATCGCTAGATTAATTTTATGATGTTATACCTATCAGATGGTAAATATTATTAACCAACATATTGGTGGTTTTCTATACCCACATTTAGTTCTGTCGAAGAAGTGGGATGACGTGAAAAATGGAATTAATGAAGGGGCCACCAAGCTCACTGATGATTTTTATGTGGTTTAAATGTTAGATGATATTTTGATGAATTTGTTTATTTTTTAACTAATATGAAAGAGTCACTAGATAAATGAGTTTGTAATGATTTATGATTATGAAACTGTTGGATTTCATAGACTTCATTTGAGTATCGTAATAGATAATGACATATGTTTTATGTCATAGTAATTGTATGATTGGAAGAATACATTGGGGATTTAGTTGAACATAAGTAAAAAAATATCATATATATACCCATTCATAATAATATATGAGGATTCATTTAACTGTACAATTACTTTGGGAAAACATCCCCAACATTGATGGAGAAAGGGATGATCACAAATCCCTGGCTGTGTTCTTTTACATCAATAGTTTGATGATTCTATTTAGATGTAACCTTTTGATTCATCCTTTGGATGATTGTGCTATTCACGTCAACATTGATATGAGGTGTGTGAGGAAGTAGTTGGTATGTTGAATATGGTGAAATAGACCTATGGGAGAGTGTAGTTGATTATAATTAAATTGGGTACAAGATTTAGAATGAATATATCATAATTATTATAGAGGAGATTACCATTGGTGTTCATAGTTGGTGACATGATATTTTTGTGTTTGTCTCCTCGGCTTGGGAATCGTTTTTACAAATGTATGGGTATTTGGTACTATAGTATATATGATGAATAGAGATTACTATAAATATCTAAGTAGTATATTATGTACTATACCTTCCTATATGTTTTCAATATATTCCTGATTATTTACAAATTTATCATATTTTGATGCACATTCCTTATCCAACACATGTGATTGAATGTGGGGATGATTAGTTTGAACCATATATGTCTTCTATAGGTATTGTTGTGAAAATCATAAACAAAAAAAGGTAGTAAGGATGAGTATAATAGATCATATTCAGATCATATTTCTTCATGTAAGGATCTAGACAGATATATTGGGTAGGTAATTTGATTATTTTTATATGTGGACCATGTTGTTAAAAAAGGACCCCTAAGGATGATATTGAGTACAAATATATGTAGACGGGGATATTGTAAATTCCCCAATTTTCAACATGTATACGTTAAAATTATCAACATCATTTCATTATTATTATTTATATTTAACCATTCTTTCTAGAATATAGTTGTCATTGAATTGAATTGAAAAATTTAAAAATGAGTTGTAATCATTTCTGGGGGGAAAATATGAAACAATGCTACCATGGTGCTGCCCAATGTGGTTTGTGGTGTTTTTGTAAGTAAATTGAGATAGAAAAATGGAATACTTATGGACTCTCAATAAGTATTTATTTATAAGTATGTACCTCTAGTCCAAGACTTGGGAGATCTCACTTTGTTGTTTTGAAGGTCATTGTGAAGGAAAATGGGAGTATTTCTTGAACATGCCCAAGGGGGTAACCATATCCATCAGACATCACGAACAATAATACCATTATGTAGGCCATGATAGAGAGCATGGGGACATATTTTTGGATTTTAAACATCTAAAATTAATTTATTATTACATTGATGTTTAATATTTTAAAGGGGATATGCATGAAATTATAATGTGTGGTCTAAAATGAATTATTAATCAGTTTCAATCTACTATTGATCGATTCTGACCTCTACCATGAGAGTATATTAGAACTATATAGATTTATGAGTCTTCAAATGAACATAAATGTGGAATCTATGAACAATTTTTAGTATTTACTCTTATCTTGAACTGATCTTACCTCATAGGGTGTTCATCTAAGGGTTCATTTCATCATCCATTGAGGGTGTTTTTAGTGTGGTACAGTTCAATGGAGAACTCTAGTGAGTCATTGTTTTTCCGACGGAATTAATCTATCATTCTGTAAAAATAATCAAATGAGGATACTATGTATTAGACTATTATTTTTTTAATCTATTGAGGTGATTCCGAGCATTAGTTTATCAATAAAGTTTCAATAGTATTTTTTGTGTTTTGTTATATGTTGATTTGTAATTATCATGGGGATTTCTATTCGATGGGTTTTATTTATTTTATTATTGATGGTCCTCACTCGTGATTTCTAATTTTAATCTATCGTGTGATATTTAATATATTTTTATAGTCATTGATGAGGATTTTAATTTTGGAATCTATTAACTTGCTGATCTTTGAAGTTGTTGTCTTTGATCATGATTTTTGAATTTCTTCACATTATATAGGTTTTATATATTATTGGTATTAATATATGATGTTGTGTAAAAAAATTCTTTAGATTATTATATAGTTTTATATAAATCGAGTGTTTTTTAGACCATGTGATCATGCTCTAATTTTTACCATAAATATGTGTGTGTGTGTGTAACCGGGGAGACCATGTTTGATATAGAGATCATATGAGCATGTGTAGCCATTGGACGAATGCAACATGTATTCTAACATGTATATTTATGATGGTGATTTAATCCTAATGAATATATGTTATGTTTAAAATTTAATACTGTACACTATGATCGCTTGTGTTTTTCGTATGTCTTCTATAAATGAGTGTAAAAATTAAACCAAATAGATTATCCCTCCCATGGGGGATGTTTTAGATGTTTTGTTGGTTGGTACATGGGATATCAATTCTATAAGGATGATTCTGACATGTTTTTGGACCATCCCATATAGGGTGATATGTATGATAGGGGTTTGACTATGTTTTAAGCATTGATCCAAAGAATATTAAACTGAGATTTTGAGGAGGCATTGTAAGTGAATGAATTTTTAATACATGTTTGGTTGTTTTTCCTTCGGTGTTTATTTATTGTCATGAAATATATTATTATACATGTTCTATCTTGTAAAGGATACATTTGAGACATACAATTTGGTTTACACTTAAACCCCTCATGGTAATATCGATGTAGAAGTTTACATCATGATCAATGATACATGAAATAGAAAGACCACAATGAGAAATAGCATGGAGTCATAACATGGTGTTAAAAGGCAGTAACATGAATGACTCCAGATAGATGTCATAGTTTTTATTTACATATATATATTTCTCACTCCTTTTTTGGCCTTCCTTGTTGGGGGTTATTGGTTTATTAGTAATTATGACATGAGATACATTCCATGCCCTATATATTATAATTTTTTTCTTCCATTATGTTATTAATAATTCATATAATTTTTGACAATGAGGGTATAGTCTATTGAATGAAATCACTATAACCCTCATTGCTAGTTGGAAAACTATTTTATATTGGGATGCATGCAAAAGAATAAGTGGCACATTAAATAAAATTCATTGATTTGAAATGAGGGATTACATAACTGATTTTACATTATATATAGGTAAGTGAATGAAATTCAGATGTAATTTTAAATTATGGGAATTGTGTGTAAGAATGAATTATGATGTTAATTATATTTTTATAGCTATCTTGTGATAATATATTCGGGTGGTTTTGGGATTCATAATTGATTTCATTGTTATCAAGTTGTAGTGGTTATGTTCAAGTTGTAGTGGGAATTTGTAGAGTTGTTCTAGTGTGATCATATTGGATATGGATGCATGTGAATATTAAAGGATGTTATGTTTTTTTATTTACTATGGACCCCACCCATGTAATGAAAACTTATTTACACCCATATAATTTGTGAGATGGATTAATGATTACATCTATATATACAAGTGATTGTGTCTATAGGTTTTATTATATAGGTTCTATAAGAAAAGGTATTATGATAGTGTTATTGATGCATGGTGGGGGATATCATAGTTATAAGAGGTAACAAGGTTGATGAAAACAATATTTTTGATACCCAAGTGTGAAAATGAATTTATTTGAACATGATATTTGGTTCTGATATGTATTATATTGTTCTGATCCAATATTATGGTATGATGACATTTTATCGTTAAATCAAGGGGAAGGTAGCACATACACATATAATGTTGGTTCATAAGATTAACTACATTGGTAGTGAAATGGATTTGGTGTAAAATCATAAAATCTGACATATTAATGATATTACATTAGTATATATAGATTAGATAATGGGTGTATAATACTTAATTTTGTGACCGGATAGTTGATATTATATGGGTCTATTTTGTTTCAAATAATTTATCATTATATCATTAGTTTTCTTCTTCAAAATTATTAAGATAGGTTATTATAAGGATCATACAGATTATAATAATACAATCAAATCTATATATAAATATTTTTTATAGGTTTATATGAATGATTTTGTTTTTGATACGAACCATACTATCTATTGGAAGTCATGATCAGTTTTGTCATCAAAGCCATAGGGGTTCATTGTTTTTTGTCTTAGTTGGGGAGTCCATGTTCTGGTTTAAATTTTATATTCAACATATATTGTCATTATTTATTATTATATTAATTTTATTAGTGTTTTATTTTATATTCATAGGATTAATGTGTTTAATACCAACTATTATAACCTATATTGATAGTCATAAACTCATTACCTATGAATGGTGGACATTGAGGATTACCCATTCTTCAATACCGACGCTGTAGGGGTGTCCAATGGGAGTGGGCCATGAAGGAGTTGAATTTGAGATATTTAATAAATTTAATATGGGGAACAAATATATTCAATTGTGGAGATGTTTGGTTTTATAATGGAAATAGAATCAATATAAAATGACATTTGGTAGAATAAGGGACACTGATTTGAACACAATCATTTAGGACACCTTGTGATATAATGAAAAGATATAATCCTTAGTAGAAAATCAGAGAAATATGATGATAATTATAAGGAATATTCCTTAAAATAAAACATGATTTATCTTTTTTATTATTTTAATCAACTTTTAGTGTTTCTAGGGTTGTTAGAATGATTAAAATTACAAGAAATCATTTAGATTTCTTGTTTCATGAATGAAATTATTTTAATTTTTTTATAATTTGATAGTGGTCATAATATATATATGGATTAGGTAGGTGAGTTATAGTATCATAGTAAAAATATATAATGAAGGGTTAACCTGGATAAAGTGGATGCATATTTGAGGAAATGCAGTGTGACATTCAATATTAAATAACAGTCATGTATTATAGGAGTGAATTTGATCATTTAATGAAGTACTATATTGAGGATATGATGTTAACCATAGCATTTTTATAAGGTATGTTTTTTCATTGGATCTTATTGATTTTTAGTTAATTGAGGAAACTAGTGCTTTAGTGATGGATATGTTTTTTTAGGTTGTGTAAATATTCATTTTCCTTTTGTCAAAATATCAATATGTAGTTAAATGATGAGTTTCATTCATTAATAATGAATTAATCTAGGTTGTAGAATGTTATTTATTATTATCATCGGAGTATGGGAATGTGGGAGAATTATCATTTAATTATAAAACATTCTCTATTTCCAATTCATCGTTTTATAAAATAGGAATCCGGAGTTTGATGTTTGGATGGTGTTTCTTATCCAATTATATAACATAATGCTAATCCATTTACAAGGAATAAAAATATATATATTCTATCAATTGTATGTTTTCATGATTTTATGAATTCTTAGTCTTGGTATTCAGGGTAGGGGATCATCAGAACATCCATTGGAGTAAAGAATCTGGTATAGGACCATTGATTTTGTGGTAAATGAGCTTTTAAATGAGATGTATTCGGTCAAATAATTTTAATATATATCTAAAACTATTAGTTATTATTCTTTTACTAGGAAATATATTCCATTGTGTAATAATTTTGGTGTTTATATACTACCCATGTTCATGTGACTAAAAATACTTATTTGTTGTTAGAATGGGGAATTTGAATAGTTTCTAGTGCAGAACCAACCACAATAGACTCAAATGACATATCAGTAGAATGATCAACATCATTATTGTTATACAAAATTTGATATGGAGTTTATAAAGAAAATTATATTAAAATCCACAGTTAACATGGACATATGTTTTAGTATGGTCTTAGGGGTTGTTTTCAGTAGGCATAGTATTGAAAAGGATCATGGTGTTACTAGTTTATTTCTAAGGAGTTTCTAGAACCATGAGACCTCAAGATCATTCATGTAACCATACACGTATTTAATTCCATTATAAAATCTTTTATTATATTTTTCATCTTCATATTATTCTATTTCACCAGCCTTGGTCCATTCGATCAGATTCAAGGAGGAGAGCCTCATAATTACCATATTTTTAACTATACCAAATGTTATTTTCCATTTTCAATGTAATTTTCTATTTTTTTGAGCTGGTTATGGGAATTTGTCATCCATTTGGGGATTTTTTCATTCCCTATATAAAATCATATGACTATATTTTCATATTTGATTGTGGGAATCATGTGTATTTTAAAATAAATTTCATCAATAGGAGATCATCATTAATTGATGTTGAAGGATATAGTTTAGTTTCTATCAGTAATACAGTTCATCAAATGGATTATATAAATTTAGTGAACATTTAATTTAGCCTTTTTTAAAATATATTGTGCTAATGGGATGTTCAAGATGTAGTTTGGGATATTTTTCATGATGTTTTGGGATTTTTTCAATAATGTGGATGTCATGTTAGTCCCATGACATGCTATTAATTTTGGGTTAGATTTGGATCCAATATTATCTCTAATAAATTTATATACATTTTAGATGAAATATTTTAGAAATCATATGTAATTAATGTGAATGATTTACAAGATTATCATTAATGTATAATGGTGTTTGGATACTAAATAATAAGTTTATAGAAATTTATCTTTATTCAGAGGTGGCTGATGAAATATTTTTCATGTACGATTTCATAGTTTATGCATCCTTTGTGAATTAGTTTTTGTTTTATTTGAGAGACAGGGAATTAGTCATGTTATAAGATCATTTATTTTGATATTATTCGTTTGAAGTTTTACTAAAGGATTCTATGTATCTAGTGTCATTATGAGGGAAATTTGTTTTCTGTGGGGAAATATCTAATTCACTAAGGTTTCTATATATCATCCAAATTAATACTATTGTTTATATCAATGTTGAATCAATACTTGTGGGATATGTTTTTATTCCTATAATTTATCCTTTAGTGGATATGTTTTTATTTTCATGAATATTCTCCCAATAGAAAAGGGGAGTGCATCCTATTTATTATGGTTTTCCACAACAATAGGGTGTTCGAAATAGTAATCCAGTAGATATTTTGATGGATTTTATCATTGGTTTTCTCTTTTAATATAGAGGATGTGAAGCTATATGGGTGATTGAGGATCTGTGGATGTATTCAATTTCATTGTGATTAAGGATTCGAATTTCAAGGATGATTTTGTGAGGTGATCCATTAATAAGACTATGAGAATTAATTGGGTTTTGAGAACCATTATATCCCATGATCATTAAACATTTACCTCATCAGCCTTGGGAGGTCATCATAATGATACGAGCTCTCAGATATACCTTAGTACTATGTTATAAACTCAAATAAATGTATATACAGATATATTATTCAGATGATAAAAGACAAATTATTTTCATTTATATAGTATTTTTTTGTTGATTGGAAAGGAAACTTCTCTTTGATAAGTTTTCTTGTAATAATAGGTATCTATCATATAATGAAATATATCAATTTGAAAAATTATATAAATTAATATGTTGATATATGTTGTGGTGAACATAGCATAGAGATATTTTGATAATTAAAATACATACGATGTAGATGATGAATGCAAAGGTACATATGATTCAATAGAAGATAATAGTAGTGTATGACCATCACAATTCAAATATGGATCAAAGGTGGATACAAAGAGAGTTAATGTTTGGAGATCAGGTGTTGTTGAAGGATAGTCCACATTGTGGCAGCAGGAGATTTTAGTGAGGTAGTACATTTTATCTTGAATTAGTCTAGTCATTTTCGATGTCATTTTTTGTAAGTTAGGTGGTGTATCTATTAGAACTTCCTCTAAAGTAGGATCAAAAAAATAATTATTCCCATGTGTCACAAGTAATTATATTCCATCAAAATTATAAATTTGAATTTAATTGGGGTGATTTGGATGTATTTTTTGATGTGATTTTCTTATATTAGTCAATCAAGTGTTTGGATAATCAAATGAAGGTTTTGTATAGCTACCTGATTCCATTGGTTCATGTCATATTTGGTTATCGTCTCTAGGATGAGTGTAGATTGGATTGTCTATTTCATAAGTGTCATTAGATTCCAAATGTTTTTTTCCCAATTTTCATTAACAATGTAATGTTTTATTTAGTTGATAATTAATTGACATCATTTATCATTATGTGACAAAGTGTCCAATTGATTGAATGGTTCATGTTTTATAATAATCTAGTAGTTATATTAGAGTTCCATGTAAGATGCTTTCTTGTGATGTAGGATTTGATTATTGATAATGAAAATAGTATTATAGGTATATAATAGATCATCAAAGACATTCTCACACTTTTATATATCATCATTTTTTGTAGTTATTTGGGGTAATATAATTGATGGAATATGTATCAGGAGATTAAATATCATCTAGATGGAGTCATTGTGGGGTGATCAATTTTGTGGATTTATGATGAGTTTGTAAGGTTTGTTTTTTTCAATAATTTATTTTTGTGATCCATTAGTATTTTGGATACAACATGGATTTTCTTTTAGGGAATGTTGTAGGAATCATGAGTTTTTAGTGTTCCCCTATTATAGGATGAAGGCTAGTTGTGGTATGATGTTTTTCAATTGTAGTGTGAATTTAATTAAGTTATTATTATATAGAGTGTTCTAATTTCATTCATAAATGATTTTCAATGAGATGAATTTTTAAAATATATAATTCACTATTTGGTGTGGTATTGTAGAATTGTGGATCTAATGGTGTTTAGGGTATATTCTAAAATGTGTGACTATGGAAAAACATCACTTATATCAATGATGGAGTGTTTTATTTTGTTTTTTCCATGGTTATATTTATTATTCTATATATCTACGGATTTGTTATCACATCATGATTTTTTCTAATGTCTGTTGGGTTTAAGAGAAAAGGATGATGATTTTTACCCGATTATAGGTAATATGAGTGTTATTGAAATTCCACCAAAATTATTCACTATCCCATATTAATTATATCAATTTTAAGGTGGTTTGATCTAAATTAGTTATGGGATATCACATTTCGATTTTAGGACCAGCATCACATCATGCCTTAATTACCCTTTTCATGATATGATATTCATTTTTTAAATTATATTTATAAATTTTCTACCCAATAATGATTTATCTGTTATTTTTTTAACATTCTATGAACCATATGAGAATTGGGGGCTCCCGAGGATGATATTTAGTCATGCATTTATTTTTTTTGGGATCATCTTGAAAATGTTGACTTCTTGTGAACCTATGAGATTTCCTTCCCTCAACATTCGATTCAAATTTGAAATATATCCTTTAATAGGATATAGAAACATGCATAATATATATTTTATGTAGTTGTTTTATCTTTTTGATGGGTGATCGAGGAGGAATGGTTATATAGATATTAACAATGTGTTCTTAGTAGTATGATAATCTAATTGTTCTTGTTCTCTCATAGTAATTTTTTACGTTTTTTTGGAAGGTATTCACCACTTTTTTTAAACATGTTATATTAAAGGTTTCTCATTTATTTTCTTTTATTGTATTGATTGTATGAATTAACCAAATTTGATTAATTAAGTACATAAAAAATGAAAGTGAAAATGGGTGATCCAAAAGTGCATTACATGACTATATGTTATGTCATGGGAGTTATATTTCCTTCCCTACATTGGTTTATCATAATACCATATATTTTCTAACGATTTAGATGTATTATGACATTTTTATAATTAGTTAATTATATAAGGATATACTTATTTTTGTTTTGTGTAAAATTCTAATTATGATGTAGATTTTAAAATTTGACGTTTTTTTTAACATGGATGAATGATTATTGAGAAGATAATTAATGGTTTTTATAGATAAATTTCAGATATTTAATTCCATTTTTCAGATCTATCTTACTGTAGTTAGAGGGATAATGGGTGGTTATAGGTTATGGATTGAGATATCATGTGTTTATGTTGTAATGTAGTTGAATAGGGGTTGTTTTGGAATTATGGTAGTTCAATTATATATTTTTTAGTTGAAAATTTGTCACTCAATTGAATTTATATTGTTAAATTTAATTTGTTGTGTTAAATTATATTTCGTTATGGCCTCTACTATTGGAGATTATGTGTTAGTATCCCAATAAAAAGGAACAAAACTAGTTATAATCAATAATTTAATGATATATTAGATGGAATTCAAAAATTAGTTTTTGTTAAATGACAAACAATAATGGGGGAAATATTATTGAATAATAAAAAGAAATGTCTAGAATAAGTGTTGATAATGAATAAAAATTTGATTACTGAAAAATATTTGTGTAATAAATCAGTTGATATTTAATATATATAAGTGAAATATATTTGAGATGTAATGGTATGTTTGAAAATTGAAATAATGAATGAAATGGGATGTTATTAATATTTTTATGGATGTATTGTTTGAAAATATACAACTAGTTTTTTGTATAGTAACGGTAATACTAGTTTTCTACTGGTAGTCATGATGTGATTTCTATTGTGAGTGATAGATGTGTTGATTTAGATTGACCCCTTTACTATTGATTTTAGGATGATATTGTATACCATATATTTAATTATTATTTCAAAATATCTATAACCTATGTTGGGAACCAATATGAAAACCCATAAGATTTTATGTTATGATATCCCTTTCCAAAATTCCAATTGTCGAGGGAATGGATGGATGAGTACTTTATCATTTCCACACTCTTATCTAATCATAGTCATCCTATAATATACTGAGTATTATAAATATATATATATATTAACTAATGTAATTGAGGTTTGTGTATAAATATCATTAAGGAAATGGTTATGTGTTCTAGGTTCGGGTATATGTAGTATTTGTACTTGGAAGGAGGTTGTCATGTAATCGATGATCCACATGTCAATGATACCATAAAATAATGAGGATATAAAATTCAATATTGATGTGGTAATTTAATCATTTTTTATGGTTTTTATTGATGTTTATTTAGTTTGATATTATGTGGTTACATAGACGGTATAAGAGCACCAAGATGTGTATAGTTGGGTAGTGAATGTGAATAGATTAGTGGGGGTATTGGTAAATGGGTACCATCTTGATATATAAAAGTAATCATCAGATATTATATTACTATTATTGTATTTGGTATTGGGCGGGAAAACCTTATTGAAGCTATCTGAGATTTACATAGTATAGTGGAGAATTAGTTCAACAAACTATTCACTAATATATTAATATAACTATTACAAATTTTTATTGTTGTTTTGGGAGGATCTGTTAATGTATACATCTATTATCACATGTACATTTATAAATATGTTTTATAGGTTTCTCAAAAGGTTTCAGATATCATGAAATATTGTGCTATCCTTTAGAGGTTGTGGTCAATGTTTTTTAACTACCAAAATATTATCTTTTTAGTATATATTTTTTTCTGAATCATTGATTATTTGTGACATTTACAATTTTTATGGAACGGGGGTTTTTATATTATATTGAGTTTAGTGATGCTTTATCTTAAATGAAATGTAATTATATGGGAGATATCCAGAACTTATTAATTTTATGGCCTTTCTAAATACATATAACCCATGACCTGTCGGAGGTAGGCAAATAGGGTCACTAATATACTCAAAATTAACCCAACATGGGTTCCAATTGTTGTTGGTAGTGATTGGATGAATCTATATTCATTAAAATTTAGTTCACATCAATATAGGTGTTGTAGCACCCCTGGTTTGAGGTTTGTAGACTTTGTTGATGCCTTTTTATATGTTTAAAGAGCATGGGATGAGTTGGGAAGAGGTTGAGAGAGTTTGGAATGGTTTGGAATAAGTTTGGAGGCCTTTCAAAGGGAGCACAATGTAAGCATGGTTAGAGAAAACCATGCGGGTGCTCCAGGAAACCGTTCATGGGGAGACAGTGGGCTTTATATTTCCTGCACTAGTCAATCGAAACAGTTCGAGGAAACCATGCTGACCACATTTCTTGAGGTTGTGGTATGTGCATAGTTATCGTAGGGATTGCAAAATAGTGTGGGCTAACTATGTGGCCACATAAAATAGGGGGGGTTGTGTTTAATTCTGGTCTCCCTTAGGGTTGCCTCATTTCCTGACCAAATTTATCCAACTCAAACCTCACACATGATTTTGGGTTCTCAATGGTTCTAGGTTATCTCCTACAAATTTTGGAATCATATCGAAGGGGTTTTATATTGGATTGATGGAAATTCTTCTCGAGTAAGTCTCCTCTTTTGGTTTGTTGTGGTTTCTTCTAGATCTACATCTCCCACCCTCTATGTTCTCTAGATCTACACCCTTCATGTGAAGATCTAGGTTTTTGGTTGCCTTGGGTGTTGACATAACGACTTATTGATGATAGGGAAGGAGCTATAGAGAGGTTTTCATAGAGTATTTTCCCGGATTGTGGGTTGGATTCACGTGGGTAGAATTCACTAGAACCCTATTGGTAGGTGGCTTCTATCTCAACTCCACTTTCTTCGAACTAGGGGTTTCGGTACAATAAATTTGTTTTTCAAGAAATTAATTAGGAAAATGATGAGTGAATATTGTTAAAAAACCATTTTTTGTGATTTGGTAGATTTTTGTGAAAATGGGTAATTGTTGCCAAAAGGGGCTAGTTGTGTGATTTTAAAATGTTGATTTTAAAATCATTAGTGGTTGAATATGAAAAATGTTTGGTGAAAGATGATTTTTAATAAATATATTGATTATTGAAATTGGTTTGGTATGGAAAATTGGTTAATGGCTGTTTTCAATAAATGGGATACTTATTGAAGTGAATTGGCATGTAATGAGAATGATGGTGTGCCTTTGTGTGGCCTTGGAGTTGAGTGATTCATTTGTGATTAGGTGTTATTTATTTTTGGATTGAGAGTATATGATAATGATGTATCACTATAAAAAGGGGATAGATAGTGGATGTATGGGCCAGCATCATATGATAAGTGGGAGGGAAGTACCCCAAGTTGAAAATGTAGTGAACTAGTTTGACAGAAGATCCACTATTTTTCTTGGCTTGTTGTGTGATTCAAACAATAAATATTTTTTTGTGAAATTGTGAAATGGTTGCATGGATTGTGGAATAGTTGTTTGGATTTCCTTTTTGTTTTTAAAATTTGCGTGGAAATGTCTTGGTAAAGTTATGTTTGGCTTGTTGTAATTTTTTACACTACAGAATATTTTATATAAACTGTATTATATAAATGGGATAACACATTCCTCCAAGTGGAATGTGTAGTTAAGTCATTTGGGGGAAACCTACTGATTAATTGTACTCACCCAATGGTTTGGAACATGAGTGCATTTTTAGATGATATATTCATGGACATGGGTAAGAGTGAAGAATCTCATTTTTCTACCGGTTCAGTATGATTCTTTTCTGATGTTTTGGTGCTTGAAGCATGGATCATGGTGTGGAACTATTAATGGTGTCCTAGTAATGATAGAGACGTGTTGTTGTCTTCCTCTTGGTACTTTAATTATGGATTTGTTTCATTTGGCATGTGGTATTGTTATGGATTAGTTATTTATCATTTTGTGTTGTATGGGATTTTTTATTTTGTAGACATGCATCAAATAGTTTGTTGTTAGTGGATTTTTTGGTCGGTTGGTTGTTATCTCAAGGAAATATAATTACTGAATTTATTCTAGAATCCCTCAATATTTATATCCAAACATTGGAACCATGGGAATATCGCTTAAGGATAAGTATCATCCCTCTTCCCTCCCAAGAAAATGAGATGGGGTGGGATGTTTCAATTGGAATCAGTTTGTTCGATCCAGGGCTTTCAAGTGAGACCAGTTTGTCGATCCTTGTTGTTGATCACTGGTATTTTGATTTCCATTCTTTCATGGACTATTTTTTACATCGAGATGGTACTAATGTGTAGTATCATCAAAAAAAATAGAATGTATATCATAAAATGAAGTATCTATCCATTTTATGTTTAACTTTATGTTATAAGGGAGTTGGTTAAATAAGATTTTAGAGACAATTATAGGTATTGGAAATATCATTGTCGTGGGTGTAGCCAATAGGATGAGCATGGTATGCATGGTAGAAAGGACTTCCCACTATGATGTATATTTCATTAGGGTATAATGATCTATGGTGTGATATGAATGGGTTAATTTTTATAATCTATATTTTGTTTTAAAAAGAAGTATTTGATTCAAAGAAAACTTGTGGTATTTTGAAAATCGGTAGATTTTCAAAAGATGGTGGATTTTTCAGAATAGTGAAATCGGAGAAATGTGAACTTGAGGAAAGAATGTTTTTGATAGTCGTTATCTGATTTAATTTAAAAAAATTACACCCTTTTCTTTAGGGTGTGAGACTTATGGTTGTTTTTTGTTTTTAAAAATGACACCATGTAGGCATAATACAAGCCAACCAGAGGAATCTGTTAAATATGTGGTTGCACATGAGCCTGAGGTGAACCAGCAACTCATATAGAGTATTGTGCATGCTTTCAAAGAAGTGGAATATGGGAATAATGTGGATAAACCAAAACATGTTGATAATGAAGTTCAGTTTCAAAGGAAAAATCCACCCATCTTTTGGGGTGATTTAGTTCCAAATAGGGCAGAATAGTGGATAAACAGAATGAATAAGATAACTGACTTTTTGGGAAAACTGGTAGATCTGCAAGAGAAACTATCCATGTATATGTTTGTTGATCCGGCCCTCCTGTGGAGGGAACACGTGGTCCAAGCATGGATGGAAAAAACTATGACATAGGAGGGGTTTGGGGGATTGTTTAATAAAAAATTAGACCGTCATATGTTCAGAATTTGGCATACCATGGATTTCATCAATTTGAAGAAAGGAAACGTGGAGGTGATGGGATATACCGTTATGTTTTTGGAGTTAGATCGGTTTTCACATGAGGCGGTGGGTAGTACATCATTGAAGGAATAAATTTTTAATGTTGGTATGAACCAAAAAATTAAATCCAATATAGTGATGTTGTGTATAAATAATTACACAGAAATGGTGAATTGAGCTATAGTGGATGAAGGATATCTTGCAGGGGATAAACGCCTGGGAAGTATGTTGGTACCCATGGGAAATTGATTGACCTCGAATGCTGGGTTCAGATGGAAGAGGGAAACTTATTTCTAGGGTGGGAGTCCACCTCAGAATATGACAATAGTATTGGAGAATCTTCTTTCGAAGCCTTGGTGGAAGCTTGTTTGTTTTCAGTGTGGTTTTATAAGACAAATCATGTGGGATTGTATGAATCATCCACGAGCATGTCATGATTGTAAGAATACAGGGAATCTATAACATTATTGTCCGAATTATAAGTGGTTAAGTGTCAATAAAACTCCTTAGGGGTCACCAGGGTCTTATTCTTTGATGGGATGGAGGCAGCAACATACCACTCAGTAGCAGAGTAATGTGGGGAATGTTGATTTTTGGAATACCACAACACCTCACCTGGCTAATAAAGATAATAGTGAGGAATTCATGATTTTCTTTGGAGGTGATTAGGTTATGGTGGATGATTTTTCAGGACAATCCATGACGTGAGGTAAAATTATTTTAAATTCAATGTTGATGAATGATTAGTTTGATACGGGTTCTTCTAATTCTTTTATTTCTCTCATATTAATGATTTGTTTGGTTTAGACAAGGAAATTTTTTCTTCTATTTTGAAAGTACAAACTCTTCTATGTCAGATAGAGTGTTGATCCTTCTTCTATTGAGGTTGTTGATTAGTTTTTTATAGAATTGAATTGTTGATTGATTTCTCAACTCATGAGAAGGATGCTTATGATATAATAATGGGAATAAAATCATTGGGAATGTTTAAGTCCCACATCAATTTCTATGAACGAATTATTAGTTTTTATGGGTTATGGTGTTAGAAATCGCTTCAGAGGGGTTAAGAGTGAAAAGATGGTTGTAATAGATTTTTTCTAACCTTTTTTGGCATAATATCATATTAGTTAGGGGCCTTGTCATTGGGATCAGTGGATAGTGTTGTGAAAAGTTTACATCTAGTAGTTGTGGATCATTTTATAGATGTATTCATAGCAGTATTCCAAGGTTTTCCACCCCTGAGAGATGTGTATTTTATGATTATTTTCCATTTGGGGACCAGTCCTATCTCACATCCATCATTCCAAATGGCACCATTAGAATTTTTGGAATTAAAGGTGTTTTTGGATGAGTTAGAAAAAGGGTTCCTTCAGCCTAGCACATCTATGTGGGTTGCGCCAGTTTTTCTTGATAAAAAGATAGATGGAACATTGTGGCTCTGTGTTGATTATCGTAGACTTAATCATGTTACGATAAAGACAAGATATCCACTTCTATAGATTGATGATTTTTTTGACTAGTTGAGGGGAGCCCTTTGGTTATACGAGATTGACTTGAGGTTAGGGTATCACCAATTATGGGTGACGTAGGTGGATATTCCAGAAACACTTTCTAAAGTAGATATGGAAATTATGAGTATGAGGTTATTCCCTTTGGTATAACGAATTCACAAGTGGTGATCATGGCATTGACGAATCAGATATTTCTAGAGATATTGAGATTCATTTGTGGGGGTATTTTTTCATGATATAATGTTGTATTCAAGAAAAATGGTAGATCTTGAGAATCCCCTGCTAATCTTGTTGGGGATCTTAATGGATAAACAGTTGTATGGATAATATTAAAACAGTGAATTTTAGATAAATGAGGATCATTTCCATGGACATGTTATTTCATATAGGGGTGTTCCAGTTTAATTGGAAAGGAAATAGGTTGTTATAACATGGAAACTACTAAATAACATTTTTGAGATACATAACTTCCTAGGTATAGTTGGGTATTAATGATGTTTGTTTCATGATTTCTCATGATTGGCTTTTCTGGTAGTAGTTTTTACAAGGAAAAATACTCCATTTCGATGGTAAGACCAATTCAATAAATTCTTTTAAGAGTTAAAGGGTCACCTTACATCAGTACCAATATTGGTTTTGTAAGAACTACGGAAAGGGTATGTGGTGTATTGTGAGTAATCATGATCATGGTTGGGGTGTCTTCTCATGTAAGGGGGTCATGTAGTTGTGTATGGATCATGGATGTTAAGGTTTCATTTTAAGAACTACCCAAAAAATTATTTTGAGTTGTTAACAGTTTCATTAGTCTTTAAAAATGTGGTGTCGCTATCTCTTCGGTGAGAAATTTTCAATGTTTTCCAATCAAAAGATTATAAATCATATGTTCTCACTAGGACATTTGAACCTGAGCCAAATGATAAGGATGGGATATCTATAGATTTTTCATATCTACATAATGTACACACTAGGTAAGGGGAATTAAATTGTAGATGGATAATATAGTAAATCAAATTCTCAATTGTTGAAACAGATGGCAGATCAGTGGCCGTTGATGTCAGTCATAGCTGATATGCAGTTTGAATGTGCAGATTAGGGTGGAAGAGCAGTATTCTTTCTGGGTTCATTGGTTTTTGACCTGGATGGTTTGTTTAAAGAGGCACATGCATCAAATTACAAGTGTATGGATATGGGGATGAAACTCAATGGTGGGGAGACAATAGAAAACTGTGAACAAAATGGGAATTCAGTATTGTGTTTTCAGAATTAGATTGTGGTGCCAATGGATTGTTAGGAGTAACTTCACATGGCTTATCATCATCAATGGTGAGTAGTGCATCTTGTAATTTTGAAGAAGAGAAATTTTTTGAATTTTCAATTTAGGTGGGATGGTATGAAAATGGATGTGGCTAGGTTTTTCTATGCTTTAATTATCAGAAAGTCAAGGCAGAGTATCAGTGGCCAGAAAGAATGTTTTAGTATTTACCAATCCCATTATTGAAATGGGAGAAAATAGCAATGGATTTTTGAGTGGGCCCCCATGAATAGTAAATAATCACGATTCCATATGGGTTATTATAGATCGACCCACATTCTCAGCCCATTGCATCTCAATTTGTGAATCTCATACAGTAGAAGATCTATCCCAAATATATATCCAAAATGTGGTAAAAAGAAATGTTGTTCCAATTCCCATTGTATCAGATAGAAATATAAAGTTCATATCTTCTTTCTAGAAATCCTTACAGTAAGTCCATATAACAATGCCGATGATGAGAACTACATATCATCTTCAGAGATATGGCTAATCCAAGAGGACAATACAAACCTTGGAGGATATATTAAGGTCTTGTGTGATGGATTTTTATTGTTCATGGGAGGGTCACTTACCATTGGTGGATCTCTCCTATAATAATAGTTATTAAGAATCAATGTATATTGCTCTATTTAAGGCATTTTAAGGGTGTCCATGTCGGTCTCTACTATATTGGGTGGAAACGGGAGATAGTTAGATGATTCGACTAAGCCTTTTCCAAGAGACTACAAAAAAGATTAAGTGGATTAGGAAGAGGATGGAGATAGTTCAAAGTCAATAGAAAACAAATGAAAAACATCATTGATGATCTTTGTCATTCTAGTTGGGTGATCATGTGTTTTTGAGAAACTCTACTAGGTTGGGACATAGTTTGTTTGGGATACAGGGTATGTTCCCTCTGAGATATATTGGTCCTTTTAAGATACATGAAAAGATCAAAGAGGTTGATTATCATTAGGCTTCACACCACAATTCAGTGCAGTGCACAATTTGTATCATGTGTCACTCTTGAAAAGTATCACCCAAATCATGACCATGTGATTCATTGGGATCATGTTGAGCTCGAACTGAATGCTTCCTTGGTGCACATACCAGTGAAAATTGTGGACAGTAAATAGAACTTTATTCATGGAGAATGTTTCATTTTAGCTCTTGTATTGTGTTTTGAAGTTCATATTGATGTGGAGACTTGGGATAGTAGAATGAGATGGTTGAGAAATGGATCAAGCTCTTTGGATAAAGTGATGGTTCCCTACATTAAGAGGATGGATTATATAATGGTGGAGAAAATGTTGCACCCATGGATAGATTTTTTAGTATTTTTAACTACTTTTTATATGTTTAAATTTCATCTGATGAGTTGGGAAGATAATGGGATTGTTTGGAATGGTTTTGAATTATTTTGGAGGCATTGCTAATGGCACACATTGTGAACACTGTTAGGGAAAATCGTGTCAGTTCTTGATAAAATACTACATGGGGAGATAATGGGATTCACATTGCCTACACATAGTATTCATATCTGTCTGAGGAATCCATGAGTACCCCATCTCTCAAGGCAGTTTTTTGCACATGGTTAGTGCATAATTTTTGAAACCGTGTTGTCTAACCATGCAGACACATAAAAATGGGGTTTTAAAATCCGGTCTCTCTTGGGGTTTCCTCATTTCATTTCAAATATCCTCACACTCGAGCCTCACTTGGGAGTTTGGGATCTAAAAGGGTTGAGGTTCTCTCCCACATGTTTTGTGAGAAAATATTCGGGGTTTCATGGTGGATTAAAGATGATTCATCTCAGGTAAGTCTCCTCTCGTGGTTCAATGTGGTTTCGTCTAGATCTACATCTCCCACTCTCTCAGTTTTCAATATATACACCCATTTTGTGTAGATCTATGGTTGTGGATTACATGGGTGTTAATTTTAATGATTTTTCATTATATTGAAGGAGATCTAGAGCGGTCTTCATGGAGTGTATGCCCATACTGTGGTGTGCTTGCTTGTGGGTCGAATTCACTATAACTGTCATGGTATGGGGCATCTCTCTCGACTCAACTTCATTAGAACTAGTTATTTTAGTTCAAATAATTAGTTTTTCTTGAAATTAATTCGTCGAAATAATGTATGAATCTTATTCGAAACAGATTTGGTAGTGATTTGGGGGATTTTAGGATAAATAGGTTATTGTTGAAAAATGGCCTTGTTGTGTGATTTTAGAGTATTGAATTTAAATTTTTTTGTGGATGATTATGAAAAAGGAATTTTGAAATATGTTTTTCAATAAATATTGTTTTATTGAAATGTGTATGGGAATGTAAAGTTGTTTAAAGGGTGTTTTCAAAAAGTTAGTTATTTATTCAAGTTAATTGGAAATTTATGGTAATGATGGACTACCGTTGTGTGGCATTGCTGCAATGTGATTGTTGGGTGATTAAGTGTTATTGATTTTTTATATTTTTTGGAAGTCAGTGGGATGTAAAACTATAAAAATGGGAAAGCTAGTGGATGGAAGGGACACCATAAAATGATAAGTTAGCAGGAAATACCACTTGTTGAAATTTTTGTGAATGGGTTAGACAGAAGCTCCACCGTTTGGGTTTCCATGATTTCTATTGCATACAAGATGAAATATGTTGTGATAATGTGTAATTGTAGAATGTATTGTGGAATGGATTTTTGGATATCCCTTTTTAAATAATTTGGGTTGAAATTCCTTGGTAACGGATTTTTTTACATATTGTAAGTTATTTCACTGTTTAATGTATTATATAAACTATTTTATAATAATGTGTAAATGATTACATCCAAGATGAGTCTGTAGGTAAGTAATTTAAGGTAAAACCTACTAAGTAATTTTACACACACCATACTTTGGTTCTTGGGTTATTTTAATGATGTTGTATTACAGGAGATGGGTAAGAGTAAAGCATCTCATTTTTCTAGCATTTTGGCATGATACTTTGTGATGTTGTGTTTCTTGGAGCATGGAGATTTGTGTGGAGCTATGAATGTTTTCGTAGATATATTGGAGTATTGTTGTAGTCATATTATTAGTACTCATATTTTTCTTGGTAGTATTTGGCATATGGTATTCTCATGGATTAGTTGGTTGTCTTCTGGTATTGTACGGGTTTGGTTCTTTTGTGGACATGCATCATATAGTTTTTTGTTAGTGGATTGTTTGGTTGTTTCATTTTTATCTCAATGGAAAATAGTTATCCAATGTATTCTTGAGACCCCTGACATTTTTTGATAGAAATTGGCACCATGGGAACATCTCTTAAGGCCATGTAGAATTCCTCTGCCCTATCAAGGAAATGAGATGGGGTGGGACAATACATGTGTGGAGTACATATCATATTAGTCCAAATTCCATGTCTTACAGAAAATAGAAGCAGTCTGGTAGATGTTCTATGAACATAAAAATTGAAATATATTATTTTTGGAAATTTTATATTACCTTATTCATTTAGAACCATTTTTTAAAAATTAGAAACCGTAGACCTCAATATCAATTTTTTCCAAATCACATGGAATCAAATCATGAATAGAAAATAAACATGAATCATAGGTGACAAAAATCCAAAAAATGAAATCCAGAACACGTTTCATTTAATTTACCACAAAACTATACACCTCATATGCTTAAACAAATATTAGATAATATATTTTTTGGGAAAAAATATCATATTTACAATGTTTTTTATGAAAAAACTGTCGAGCAATACTCCATAGTTCCTCAAATCATAGAACATATTAAAGAAATTAAAACTATTTCTATTCTATGTAATAGTAAATAGTATATCCCAAATCATCCCTAAATAGCTTGGAGTGGTTAGATTTATTTTACTTAATTCTTCAGCATCATAAAATTAGCCATAACACCCCATTATCTAAAAAAACAACATTCAATAATGTATACGATGCACAAAAACAAGATTAAAAGAACTAAGAAAATATAATTATTTGATGATTATAAAATATAATTTTAATTTAATAAAATAAATAATAGTAATTTCATTATAAAAAATATATAATATTTTCATACTCAATACAAATGTATTTATTAATTCAATGTATGTAAGAATTCAATTTCTCGTAAAGTATATGTATGCATTAAAAATAAATTTTCATCAAAAATGGAATTTATTATTTTCTTATGAGTGAATATTATAATTCATTTATACAAATTTTATAAATTATATTATATTAAAAAATATCATTTTTGATATTATTTAATGAAAATTATATTTCTGTGAAAGTTTTGGAAATTTTTAAAAAGAATGTCTTTTAAGTAAATAATTACAAATAACAATTTTGTAGAAAAAATTAATTTGATTATGATTTTTTAAAACCTCGATTAATATTATTAATTATTTATAAAATTTAAAATTTATGTTTTATTAAAAAATAAAATTTATTTATTTATAATCAAATATTATGGTAAATTTTGGAAGATAACATTTTTACACTTATAATTTATTTTTTTTCGAAAAACATTTACATCATGCTTTGAAGGATGATTTGAAAAATTATTATATAATATTATAAGAATCTAATTTAATGAAATTTAATTATTTTTCATATTCACAATGTAAAATTTAACATTGGAGGATTTTTAATATTTTCTAGATAAAAATAACTGTCTTTGTGAATATTATTAGAATAATGTTTTTTTAGAAAAATAATATTTTTTAATATATTTACTTGATAAGAATTTGATATATAATTTCACAAAACATTTAAAAATAATCTTGTATGATAATATACTATAAATATATTACAAATGAATTTTACTAAATATAAATTTCAATTTTCTTCCTGATAAATATGAGAATCATTTTCAGTGTCGACGTTGTTATTGCAAAACATAAGAGAATCCAAATATAGTTTCCAAAATATAAAATATGAGGAGGAAGAAGACATTTTAAAACATTATTTATTAATATTAAGTGTAATCGATTATATATACAGTTATATATTTATCTAGGAGTTATACAATAATTATCTTGTACTATTTATTATGCAGTACTTTTTCAATGAGAGGAAAAGTAAAATTAACATATTAAACATTTTGGCATGAAATAAATGTGATTAATTATAAAAATTGAACGGATATTAGAGTTTAAATTGATGTTTATTTAATTATTTTTTATGATGTTAATTTATTTTAAAATTTTATTAATAGTATAATTACATTAAATGCTTACACAACGTTGACCTAGTTTTTTTAAGTAGTAGAAATATAAAATTAAATGATTTCATAAAATTAAAAGTATTTTATTTTGGTTTAATTTTGGTGTAAAATTTTTTAGGGTCAATAATATTATATAATTGATGATTCAAGAGTTTATATTTGAATCCCACACATTTTATGACATATTTAAATTTAAAAAATTTGAATTGTTCCTCGACTAAATTTAATAGTTTCTTAAGATAAACAATTTATATTTCCATTATTTAAAAATAATATAAATAATTAAACAAGACAATAGGAATTATAAATGTTATATAAATTCATATCATGACCATTTTGATCCAGTTTTTTGTTATAAGTAAATTTATAATAATTTTTTAGTGAAAATGTTTTTACCATGGTTTTGATAAAAATCCTACAAAAATGTGGTTAAATCAAATGATACAATTTAAAATAACTCATAATATTATAAATTTTAAGTGTTATAAACCTTAAAATATATATGATTCAATTTTTCCCCACTTGGTTACACTTTAACATTAAAAATAATTAATTATACTTTAATTATTTTTGTATTTATGTTGTTTACTTTACTTAACATTGAATGAACACCACCAATCCTTTATACTACACACCACCTTGATCTAGTTATCTAGGAAAAATACTAATAACCATATTTTAAACATAATTATATATGTTATAAAGGTTATTTTATCATTCAAATATCATCTCATGTGTCTATAATATGAAATCTAAAGGAGGTCTCCTTAATAAGAGTTAATTATTTGGACCAATGTCATTCTATTGTATTAATATTTTACAACATAAAATTACTTCCTAAAAATTAAAATATTATATAATAATTATATCCCATAAAATTATTTGTTATAATGATAATTTATTTTTTAATTCATACCCTGTTTCCATCAAATTGGATATAGAAGTATCATTTGTGAATATGTGTGACTACCAACTCCATGATGAAATTCAACTCATTTTACTACATGAACTCACATTGATGATTATAATAATAGATATATAAAATATATAATATATATGTGATGTTATAACTATTGTTTGAAGGGACATTATTATTTACCATTCTTCCATTCCATCCATAGGAAAATATAATCGTCACACATGTGTATATATAGACAACTACCTCTATGTATTGACATAATTCATTTTTCATCACCACATTATACAAATATATATATATATATATATATTTATTATATAGAATACAAATAGAATGATATAAATTATTGATATGATTTATCTATACTCAATATAATTGGACTGATGTTTCCAAATAGAAAAATTCATTAAAAATGATTCTGATAACAACAAAAAATGGGTATTTTAATTAAATATTATCAATAAATGGGTTATGGAATGTATTAGTTAGGTCACATATTATATTAAATGAATGAATATAAATCATATAAATAATTATAATAAAAAATAATTTTCTGATACATGTTTTATGTTATCTATATATTAATGTTTATGAGTTGTATATGTTAATTATTTAATATTTCATATCATGTTAAACTATTAGTTATATTATTTTGATGTAAAAAATTCAAATTATTTCATCCAAAGATATTTTATTCAAATTTTACTAAATTGTTATTTATTTATCATCCCAAATGGACTTCATTGAGACATATGTTATGTTATAAACCTTTCTTATTTTATGATAAATGTCTACATACACTTTGAAATATTTTATCATGAATATATTTATAATTGTGGTATTTTATATTCCATTTGATTTTATTTCTCTCATTGATGGTATAACATAATGAAACCAATGTAGTAATGTTTTAACATTGCAATGACTATTTTACAAGGTTTGTTTATGAATAAATTTATGAGGAGGAAATTACATGATATGTATCTACTAAATATATTTTGAAGTTATAATCTCATTATTTATTGATATTAAGTTTATTACATTAATGTTTCTCTCTTTATGTGCTCAATATTCAGAATAAATGTTTTTAATGAAAAAATTTATTTATGCTTTGGGAATCTTTTTTTTCTACTATGTCTATGCTTTTTTAAGAAAAGTTTTCAAGAATGTTATTAGTATTCACCTATGATTCATTAGATTCATTTTTACCCAATATTTAATTTCTATAAAAAATTAAAATGAAACTACTTGGTTTTTCTAAATGTTTTATTGTTGAAGTTTTATTGAAAATGTAAAATAAATATTTCTTTTAATTTACAAGGAAAGAAGGTAATTTCCTACCAATATAACTACTCAATATTTTGAAGCATCTAAATAATTTTTCCATGGATCTATTAAAAATTATTTTTTTCATTAATAAATTATAATTTTTTCAATATTTTATATATGATTTCAATATAAAAATGTTTAATTTCCAATGAAATGTTCGAATGAACATTAAAATGAATTTTTAATATATGAAATCGTTCTTTTATGATACAAATTCATCATTATGTATATTATTCTACGATAACATCCTATTTAATTATATAATTGGTTATTGGTAGTTATTTTGAAATATTTATTAATTTCATTCTATTCCCATAGTTATTCTACAATGCAATGATAATTGTTTTCATGATCCTATAGCACAAATATGAATATATAATGATTATGTGATGGGTTACTCCATTATATCACTATATTATATAGGGTAATGATTTTTACTTTATGAACTAAAATGGTATAATTAACGTGATCCCAATCCTAGAATAAGGTTCAATATTTATTATCCCAATCTTAATATAGTTTACATAAGAGGTTATCCCAATCCAAAAATATGGGACAAATATGGTTTTCCCATGCAAAAAATATGATATATTGGAGTCTATAGTAAGCCAAACAAAAGTTACATGGGAGTCTATACCAAGCATGAAGTAGGTACTTCATTGGTTAACCAGAGCCTAATATATGAATAATGTCTTAATGGAAAGCCTTAGAATAATATTTCTATTATAATTATTATTTCAAACATTATTTAATTATTTTGTGACAATATATTATGTCAATATAACTCTCTAATGGATCCTTCTGTTTGCCTCCTTTGTGATTAATTCTTTTGAAATTCAATGAATTATTCCTTAAATAATGATTATAATCAATGAATTAATGGGTATAGTTTAGAAATGTTATTATTATGTTTTCAAACCCCTATTCAAATGTTATAAATAAATATTCATTGATATTTCCCTTGTTTACTCTGACCAAGCCTCCAAGATTAGCCATTATTATGATAATTTTATCCCAGATATAGAAATATGGGTTTATATGTGAAATTTCTATTGATGGTGATAGTTGTGAATAACTTAGTGAGAGTTGATTTATATCATTAATCTATAAGTTTGTTATGTGTCTATATTTCCCAAAATATAAAACCATTATGGTTTTGGAATGCTATATCTTTATTTCTCAAAAACATTCAACTAAAATGATGTAATATTTATAAAGTAAAATTTTATGCTATATTTGTTATTATGACAATAGTAATTTATAACATTGGAAATTTAGACATTTTCAAGAATAGATAACTTAAGTATTATAGATACCATTATGGGATTATAAGTTTATAGTTTATTGTATGTTCAAGTTCATAAACACCCCGTTAATTTTTTTATGTAATTAGATTTATAGGTGATTATTGATAATTTGGGAGATAGTTTATTATGTTTTATAATACTTACACCTTAGGTTTTATGTGAAACATAACATTATAATAATGAAATTAATTTTTTGTGATGCAAGATAATTGGTACCATACAACAGTTATGGTCTAAAAATTATTCATTAGTTTTTCATAAGGTTACATGGTTATAGGGTTATTAATTTCTAGAATTATCTTAGTTGAACCTATAATTTTATTCATGTATTTTAGATATTAATGTTTTATTTCACCATATGAATAATTATCCATAATTTATTACAGTTTCTAACCATTTTGATTTTGGTAAATATCTAATGATAATAATAATAAAATGTAATTATTCCAAAAATCTTATGACTTTTTAAAAGTTAATTTTAGTGATTTAATCAGGAAACACTCCTCTCGATATTCATATTTTAGTGTAAGAGATTAAGGAGAAATTTATCAAAATAAAACCAATGAATAATATTTTTCGTATAAAATAGAAATAAATCATTAATTAAATTACCAAATATTTCATGTAAGGATAATTAATGAATCCCTCAAATTTAGGAAAAATATATTAAATTTTTATTCTTTGGCCGTAATTTTTTGATGATTTTATAGTGTTTTCACCCCATAATAATTTATGGTTTGGTTATAATTAAATTTCTCTAGATCATGTTATCCAGAACTATCTACTATCATTTAGATATTATAAGTCTCATTCTTGTCGATATAATCAATTCCCACTAATTTTCACCATATATTGGAACACTACTATGAGTTACTCTGGATGAACATTATATTTTCATTTTACTATTTTAAAAAGGATATTTTGTTAACCCAATTTATATCTGGGTTTTCAAAAAATTTATTTTAAATGTTTTAAATATTATTAAAAGGATAAATATTAAATTTAGAGGATTCCATTTATAAAATTGGGTAGAATTTACCTACCTGATGTTTTAAAAGAACACCTTATTCAATGAAATATATCAAAAACAACATAAATATTAAATAAACTGATATATTTTAATATATTACCATTATAACCCATTTTTTGAATTAGAGAATATGAATTGAAGTAACCGAGATGCGGGCATAGCCCATGCAGGGGTGAGTATAACGATACTCAGTAGGGACCCTGAGACCCTCAAGGTCTCACTAAATCCAACGAGGATAACCACAAAGAAGGATCTCAACAGATAACCCTTACATAGGTATAAGCCCATACTTATACCTAAGTTATCATGTAACCCATCTCAATCATGAGGAAACAC
Organism: Viscum album; assembly: GCA_963277665.1. Taxonomy (NCBI): domain Eukaryota; kingdom Viridiplantae; phylum Streptophyta; class Magnoliopsida; order Santalales; family Viscaceae; genus Viscum; species Viscum album. The sequence goes on from CAUJRU010000993.1 coordinate 100,001, forward strand.
AAAGGTTATGAAATCAACGGATAACCACTACCTAGGTATATGCCCATACATATACCTATGTTATCAAGTGACCCATCTCAATCATGAGGAAACAAAAAGGTCATTGACTCAGCTCAAACCAAGATTTTCATTATCGAAACCGTAACTGCTGAAGTGCTCCGTATCTGACGAGTACAGTGATCCTGTCACGACTCTAAGGTACTGCTCACTAACCTTAAACTGCTGAGGTACTCTTCTTATCGAGTACCGCGGGTCTGCTGCCAACTACCGGGCGCTCCATCCACTGAGGGTCTGCCGCCAAATACCAGGAGCTCTCCCTAATAGCCTACAGAGTTACTCCTCCTATCGAGTACCGCGGGTCTATAGCCAACTACCGAGCGCTCCGTCCACCGTGGGTCTGTCGCCAAATACCGGGTGTTCGGTCTAATGGGCTAGTCGACTCACTCAAAGTCGAGTCGGTCAAGCAGTTGTTAGGTCTCACCAGGCTACACAGTCTCCATACTACATACGATTGTCTTCGGGAGGGTCTTCTCCATGAGCTATAGGTCGATACTCCAAGCAACACAATGTTTCATTAAGAAGTATCTCATGGGATCACCTTGTCATAGGGGTCTCAATAGAACAGAAGGCGCGTCAATCGGACGCCCGGTCTGTGAGTTATTAGACTTTTCGTCCCAGGGGCCCGGTTGGATTCTTATACGAACCAACCTAGCTGAATCTCAACTGTACCCCGAACACTCATATGGTATACTCATAAGGACCATTTCTCAACGTGATCACCAATTCTGTTGATGGTTTGTCAAATGAACATTTGGTCTGAAAGTTATCGGCTTTCCCGTTCCAGGGGCCCGGTTGGATTTCGGGTTCAATCCAACCCGGCCCTATCCAACTACGTCCAAACCTCAGGAAAAGTGTTCTAAATGTTCTGTCTCATCAAGAGGAATCCATGAAAGTCGACGGCATGTCAATCGGATGTCCGGAGCTCTAGTTATAAGTGTTTTCGCTTCAAGGGCCCGGTTAGTTTCGGGATTGAACCAACCTGGTCGTATACCAAGTTCTCCGAAACCTTGAGTTTAATATACCTAAATGACAGTCTCGATCCAATGATCGCATCGCAACTGACGGTGCATCAATCGGAGGTCCGTAGCCAATATTATGGGTGTTTGAACAAAACTGCCCGAGAATAGGGGGTTTGGGCTCGGTCCGACCCGGCCTGATACCCCCCCTGGGTCGGCCCGAATCGGGTCGACCCGACCCGGGTTCGGGTCTGGCCCAATAGGGCGCGGCCCGGCCCGCGTGGCCAGTGTGGTGCGGGGGGTTACAACACCCCCCCCCCCCCCCCGCGGTTGAGCGAAACCGGCGCGACATAAGCCGCCCCACCCAATCCGGAACGGCTTCGGCCGTTCCGGTTCTCCGTCCACAGCCACGTCAGTTTGCTCTAGCGGTGTGCCGCCCCCGCCTTCTGCGGACCACCGGACGCGCTCCGATGGTCCGTTTCACCTGCCGTCTTCGCTAGTGGTCCTCCCGGGACCCGATCATCACATTCAAAGGTTTCAAACGCCATTACGGCCCGCTTAGTTGTCGCCCGTCGATCCGCACACCAATAAACAATCTGAAGAGTCATCAAAATGCCTCTACGGCCCTGACCCCGTCCGCGGTTTCGTTCGGCCTCAACGGCGCGGTGCAACGGCGCTGCGCTTCTTCACCGCGTTCCTTCTTGTTTTCGCGCGGTGCCATTTCACCCCGCCACCTTTGTTCGAGCCGCAAAGAACACAACATCAAAGGGGGAGGAGGATCGGCCATGTTGAGGCGGTCCAACCCCCTCCCATTAAAATGATAACAGGAGACCTGTATATTAAAGTAAGAATGAAAAGAATTAATCACGAACAAAACCAAACCCCTACCTCGATGATGTCGTCAAAAGAGGTTTGTCGTGGAAGGGACGTCACAGAAGACGACATCGTAGAAGGGGGATCGTCGTCGTCTTTCGTCGGAGGCCGACGTTCTTCGCCGTTCTTCGCGTTCTTCAACAAGCAACAACGTTCCTCAAATCTAGATTAAATTATCCCCAATCTTTCTCGCACAACAAAATAGCCCCCAAATAAATAAGACTTGATCTTATTTTATTAACACACACAAGACATCTTTAATTTGAAAACTCAAATTGAATTCAGGAATTAATTCACACGCGTTGACCCATTAAAGAGGTGTTTTAAAAGGCATGTAATTAAAAATGGGGGAGTTGAAAATTTATTTCTAGAGGGGGGCGGGTTCAAAATGGGATGTTGAGGAAATTGAAGGAGGTGGGGGCTCGTGCAGGCCCCACCCCATCTTCCTAGCATCCTCCTCTTCCAAACACTTAACCCACTGGTAAAGAAATGAAAAAAATTGTGATACAATCTTATTTGTATTCCTCACATATTTTTAACATCTCCTCCCGAGCAAACGCAACTCCAGGAAGGGTATTCCTATGAAAAAACCGGTGCTGCGGTTTCATTGGTTCTCTTGTTTTTCGATTCCGAGAACTGGTTCAAAAGTTAGGAAAAATCGCTCGTTTGTTCACTGAACGTACCTGAGCTAAACTTCAGAAATTGGTTCTGGGCACAACAGGCCTTGGAATCTGGTGCCGTGAGAAACTGCGTACTCATAAAATTCCAAATAAAATTAACAAAACATTTCCCTTGAAATTTACGGGTCTTTACATTACTCCCACCTCAAGGCTTTACGTCCCCGTAAAGCTACATCATAAACTAGGGGAACAAATGTGGGTACTGAGCCCACATTTGTGCCTCCTTGTCCCATGTGCTCTCCTGGAGGTCCCCGTGCTGCATTTGATGTGCACTTGGGGAATCGACCGCCCACGTAGGACTGCTCTTATCGATCCTCGATCTCCACTAGGACCTCCACAAATGTCTCCCCATCGTCAAAGTCCACCTCCCCATGGACGATGATATGCGTCGGGTAAAGAACGTATCTCCTCAGTTGAGATACGTGGAAGTCGTCGTGCACCTGGTTCAACTGAGGTGGATTTTTCAAGCGGTAAACTACATCGCCTACCCTGTTGAGGACCATTAAGGGTCCGATGAAGCATGAAGATAACTTTTCGCCCCGGCCAAAACTCCGTAATCCATGTTGAGATGAGACCCGTAGGAAGACGTGGTTGCAATCCTCGGACTCTAGTGGTCTCCGCCTCCTGTCAGCATAAGCCTTTTGTTGTCTCTGAGCTATCCTCATCCACTCCTGGATGACATGGACCTTCTCTGGTCCTACAAGAGCTACTATGATTTCTTCTTTGATGAAAAGAGAAATCCGGTCTCATCTCGTGGATGAACCACGTTCTTTGCCTAATACAGTCAATCCCGATATGGATGATACTAATCCATACCAAGGATGACGTCGTAAGGCCTCGACTCTACTACCAAGAGATCCAACCGTTAATATCACCTCCAAGGATTGAGTCACAATGTCAGCATCAGTGTGTGGTCACTAGGTCTCCTCCAGTAGGTATCTCAAAAGTGAGGGTCAAGTCAATAGGATTTCATTAAACCGAAAACTCTTAGTAAAAACAAAAAGAGAGGACCAGACGTTAAATGCCATAAAGAAGGGTGTCTTTTATTACTACAGCTCAAAGTACAAAGACACAAATCATCTACACACAAACATCAACAAAGCTAGAAGAAACATGAACAAAAGTCTCCATGTCTGGAGCTAGTCCCGCTCCTGTCCATCTGCTCCAAGAGCTCCATGATCGTAGGCCTTAGTTGCCTGAAGCTGAGCTCTCTCCTGTCAACCTGTTCCCTGCGGTCGGGGTGGACCTATAGGTGGTGGTGGTGGCAACACCTCGAAGCGTCGTCCACCTCCAACTTCACGCCCAGCTCCTTGCGGTCTGCCCTGGTCGAACCTCTTCCTCTGTCTAAGGGGTTCTTCATCTATCTGCTGATTATCTCCACTACGGGTCAGACAGTCACCTGCCATGTGACCTAGCCCACCGTAGGAGTAACACTGCCCACTCTGGGCATGACTGGCTCTGACTCCACCCCTTTTTCCCTGAACAACTGATCCTGAGTCGTTCATTCGGCCACTGGTAGGTCTGGTCCTCTTAGACCACTGCGTCACATGTCTACTGCCCACTGCAGAAGACTCTACCGCATGCCAGCAAGTGGTGGGTCTTTCTGCTGGAGACTGCTCAGCAAGGAAACCCTCCACTCAGAGGGATTTATCCAACACCATGTCTGTGTCGGGACGTTGTGAGAAACAACAGAAGCTCTAATCTCTTTCCTGATCCCCTGCTCAATGGTTCGGGCCCTAAAGAACGGGTCACGTACCATATCTGTGGAGTAACGCGAGAGGTTTTTGAACCTCGCTGAGTACTGCGCCACCGTCATGCTACCCTGCTGTAAATGCAGTAGCTCCTATATAAACACAACTCGAAGGGTGGATGGTACTAAATCTTCCCAGAACATGCTCTCGAAGTCTGCCCACAGAAGTGTCTCCTCGTCATGCATCTGGAGAATCAGGCTCCACCATCTTCCTGCTGCTGCCTGAAGGAGGCTGGAGCAAGGATCACCATGAAGTCTGTTGGCGTCCCTACAAGCCTGAAGACTCTCACAACAGCCTATAGGCAATCCTCAGTCGCTGCAGGTCCGTCTCTCCCCTGAACCTGGGTGGCCTCTAGCACTGGACTCGTGTAGTGCGCTCAAGTGACGTGCACTCTCTGCTGCTAGGGCTGGTGGCATCGGTGGCCCAATGGGTGGTAGTACTGCTGGTGCCTCAACTGGGATAGGGCCCTGTACTGAGGCCACGTCGCACAGTGGGCTGTTAGTACGTACAACTCTCGGGGCTCTAGCTGGTCATCCGTGGGGATTCATACAGAAAGAAAAAAACATGGCATGTTCAAACGATTTACCATGTGAGATGACCTGGTTTGAGCTGTTTTAAATGAATCTTTTTAAAACACACATACAATCAGTGTTTTCATGCACTTATTCGGAAATCAGAAGTCAGGGTCCTGGTTTATGGATACGTCGGCCACCCGCATCAACACTGGACTCCCTGAACTGAAAACCACACTTATAATTCTTAACAGTATTGCTTCACATAAAGGGAAATATCAGAGTCCTGAGTTCTGTGGTAGAATCGAGCATTTGATACCAATTTGTCAGGACCCGTCCTCGGGGCCCGTTTCGGGACAACCCAAAGCCCGCCTTCCATAGGCCAGGGGCTGACTACTAGCATCAAAGGCGTAAATCCCGGTAACTAGGAAGGCATTGCCTCAATAAAAGTAAACAAAACACCATAGAGTACAAGAGGAAGAAGACACTAAGTACAACTGTAAGAAAAGTGCTGAATGTACAAAGGGGCCGGAAATACAAGCCCAACAGATAGGTACAGCTACAACAGAAAGTAAAGTACAATAGAAAAGACAAGCAGCTGGAAGATGACACGAAACTCTTGGTTCATCCACCACGAATTCTACCTGAAGGGTAGGTACAGATGTCCTCCTCAGCACTCCACGTTTGATCGTCCGTCATTCTGTCTCCTCCGGGTACCGACTCGTCCTGAGATCCACCTCCGGTTACCGTCCAGTCCTCGAACGCTCGACCTCCGTTAGTGCTGTCCATCTTCTGCATCCAACACAACGAGGTGCGGGCATAGCTCGTGCAGGGGTGAGAATAATGATACTCAGTAGGGACCCCGATACCATCATGGTCTCACTAAATCCAACAAGGATAACCACAAAGAAGGATCTCAACAGATAACCCTTACTTAGGTATAAGCCCATACTTATACCTAAGTTATCATGTAACTCATCTCAATTATGAGGAAACAAAAAGGTTATGGAATCAATGGATAACCACTACCTAGGTATATGCCCATACATATACCTAAGTTATCAAGTGACCCATTTCAATCAAGAGGAAACACAAAGGTCATTAACTCGGCTCAAACCAAGATTTTCATTATCGAAACTGTAACTGCTGAAGAGCTCCGTCTCTGACGAGTTCAAAGATCTTGTCACGACTCCGAGGTACTGCTCACTAACCTTAGACTGCTGAGATACTCCTCCTGTTGAGTACCGTGGGTCTCCTGCCAACTACCGGGTGCTCCGTCTACTGAGGGACTTCCGCCAAATACCGGGCGCTCTCCCTAATAGCCTACAGAGTTACTCTTCATGTCGAGTACTGCGGGTCTGCATCCAACTACCGAGTGCTCCGTCTGCCATGGGTCTATCTCCAAATACCGGGAGCTCCTTCCACTGGTCTAGTCGACTCACTCCAAGTCGAGTCAGTCAAGCAGTCGTCAGGTCTCAGCCAGCTACACGGTCTCCGTACTCCGTACGCTCTTCTCTAGGAGGGTCCGCTCCACAAGCTGCAGGTCGATACTACAAGTATCACAATGTTCCTTGAAGAAGTATCTCAAGGGACCGCCTCATCATAGGGGTCTCAACGCAATAGACGGTGCGTCAATCAGACACCCGGTCTGTGAGTTATTAGCCTTTTCGTCCCAGGGGCCCGGTTGGTTTCGTGTGCGAGCCAACCCAGCCAAATCTCAACTGTACCCCGAACTCTCATAGGGTATACTCATAGGGACCATTTCTCAACATGATCACCAATTCTGCTAACATTTCGTCAAACGGACGTCCGGTCTGAAAGTTATCAGCTTTCCCATTCCAGGGGCCCGGTGGAATTTTGGGTTTAATCCAACTCGGCCACTATCCAACTACATCCAAACATCAGGCGATGTATGATAAAAGTTCCATCTCATCAAGAGGAATCCATCAATGTTGACGGCATGTCAATTGGACGTCCGAAGCTCATGTTAGAAGTGTTTCTGCTCCGAGGGCCCGGTTGGTTTCGGGTTCGAACCAACTCGGCCATACACCAAGTTCTCCGAAACCTTGAGTGTAATATACCGAAACGACCCACTCGATACAAGGATTTCATCTCAACTGACGGTGCATCGATCAAGGGTCCGTAGCCCATGTTATGGGCGTTTGAACGAAACTGCCCGAGTATAGGGGTTCGGGCCCAGTCCGACCCGGCCCGATACCCCCCCTGGGTCGGCCCGAACCGGGTCGCAATAGGGCATGGTGCGGCGCATCCAGTTCGCCTAGTCAGCGTGGAGCAAGGGGTTAGACCCCCCCCCCCCCCCCCGTGGTTGAGCGAAACCGGCGCGGCTTATGCAGCGCCGCCCAATCCGGAACAGCTTCGGCCGTTCAGGTTCTCCATCAACTGTCACGGCTCAGCCACATCGGTTTGCTCCGGTGGCGCGCTGCTGCCACCTTTTTCAGACCACTGGACGCGCTCCGGTGGTCCGTTTCGCCTGCTGTCTTCGCCAGTGGTCCTCCCGTGACCCAATCATCACTACGAAGAGTTTTAAATTCCATTACGGGCCACTTCGTCGTCGCCCGTCGATCCACACACCAATAAAAAATATACAGATTCTTCTAAACGCCTCTTTGGCCCTGACACCGGTCGCAGTTTTGTTCGGCCTCAACGGCGCCACGCTTCTTCGTTGTGTTCCTTCTTGTTTCCACGCGGTGTCGTTGCACCGCGCCACCTTTGTACAAGCCACAAAGAACACAACATCAAAGGGGGAGGAGGATCGGCCGTGTTCGGGCGGTCCGACCTCCTCCCGTTAAAATTATAGCAGGCGACCCGAATATTAAACGAAGAATGCAAAGAATTAATCAGGAACAAAACAAAACACCTACCTCGATGAAGTCATCGAACGAGGTTTGTCACGGAATGGACATCAAGGAAGACGGCTTCGGGGAAGGAGGATCGTCGGCGTCACGGTACACGGCGTCGCATTGTTGATCTCCGAGGATTCAGCATTATTCATCGTCTTTCGTCGTAGGTCGGCGTTCTTCGTCGTTCTTTGCGTTCTTAAACGAGGAAGAACGTTCCTCAAGTCTAGAGTAAATTTTCCCCAAACCTTCTCGCACAACCAAATATCTCCCAAAGAAATAAGACTTTGTCTTATTTTATTAACACACACAAGCCATCTTTAATTTGAAAACTCAAATTGAATTCACGAATTAATTCACGCGTGTTGACCCATTAAAGAGGCATTTTAAAAGGCATGTAATTAAAAAGGGGGGAGTTGCAAATTGATTTCTAGAGGGGGGGGGGGTTCAAAAGGGGGTGTTGAGGAAATTGAAGGATGTGGGGGCTTATGCGGGCCCCACCCCAACATCATAGCATCCTCCTCTTCCACACACTTAACCCACTGGCAATGAAATAAAAATAAACTGTCAAACAATTTTATTTTTATTCCTCACATATTTTTAACATCTCCTCCCGAAAAAACGCAACTCCAGGAAGGGTCTTCTTAACCAAAAACTGGCAATGCGGTTTCATCGGTGCTCTCGAATTTCAATTCCGAGCACCGGTTCAAAAGTTAGGAAAACTCACTCGTTCGTTCACTAAATGTTACTGAGCTAAACTTCGAAAATTGATTCTGGGCACACCGGGCCTCAGAATCTGGTGCCGTCAGAAACTGCGTACTCATAAAATTTCAAAGAAAATGATGAAAACATTTCCCTTGAAATTTACGGGTCTTTACAGTACAACTATTTATTGAATAGGTTGTAAAATTATGTATAAATTTTTTGTCATAATAAAATAATTAATAAAATTGTAATGGATATTACGATTATTTTTTATATAAATCATTTTTATACTTAATTTTTTGGACAGAATGAAATTTTTAATTATATTTTTATTGTTCATTTTAAAAATAATATATGAAACTTATATGAATTTAATTCAATTTAATGGGCTTAATTTTTTTTTGTTTCATCATGTTAAATTTATCCACAAAAAATTTTGGGTATTTTTATGAAGATGCTTAGCTTTTGGTGAATATTTAAAAAATATTGTATTTATGAAATACGATATCCATTAGATTATATCGAACACATAAATATGACATTAAAAATAATGAATAATATATAATGAATCAATTAATATAATATAATTATAAAAAATACAATAATAATTTAAAACCAAAAAATTATAATTTATTTAATAAATACATTTTAAATTCATTTTCAATGCCCACATAGTGCTAGCGCAACACTAAAAATGTAAAATTTGGGGAACTAATGATAATATGGGTGAATAAAGATTTATTTTAATTAATTTATAAATTAATATTATGTTAAATTGAATAAATTAATTTATATTTATGAATTTGAGAGTTATTTATGATGAATGAAAAAAAATTGCAGTGCTTCTATAAAAAGAGAAAAGGTCAAAATAACATATTATTGATGTTGTTATGAAATAGATGTGATTAAATATACATATTAACCAAATAAAAACATTATTATCAAATAAAATAATTTTATATATTGATGATAATTGTTTGTTATTTTTTATTGGTTGTATAATTATCTTAAATGGTTTCAAAACATTAGTATAATTCCTATCTATTAAAGAGAAAAATCGTTGAACATGATTTAAAAAACATCATAAGAAATGTTTTTCAGAAGAAATATGGTTTCACATTAATTTAATAGTTAATTTTAATGTTAATTTTTAATAACTGAGTTTATATTTAAATATCCTAACAATCATGATGTATTTAAATTCAAAATATTTGAATAGTTATTAAAATGAATTTAATTGTTTTTTATGATAAATAATATATTTTTAAATGATTTAAAATTAAAAAAATAATGGATGAGTACAATGGGCATGCTATATGGTTAATAATATCACACCATGACCATTTGTGTGAAAATCACCTCCTTATATTAAAATTTATATCCTATAGTATTAAAAATGTAATAGTGGTTATGGTTGAGATTGGTTAATTATTGTTTAATAAATACTATAGGATTTAAAATTCAAAAATAACCTTGTCCAAATTATACTGTATGAATGTATTTAATCCATATCCTATATTTAATTATAATTTCCTGCTTCTTTATGAAGAATAATTTATTTTATTCAAATATCTTATGACATCCTTCTATATCATTTCCTTCACTATACAAGTATAGAAGTTATCCACTATTATTTACACAAACAAGATTATAATAGCTCAAAAAATCAGGATTAAAACATTCTAAATATTTGTAATCTTGATCGAGACATTCTGGTCAATTCAAAATACTATCCTTATGGTCCTTATGAAGAAATCCAATGGAGGTCTCTCAAAGAGGAGGTAATCATTTCATCCAAACTCCTTCATTTTAATTATAATTTTTATTTTATAAATTCCATATTAACAATTACAATCTTATAAAATAATTTTATCTAATATAATGAGATGTTATTTTTTTAATTTTAAAACAATTTTCAACTCCTTTTTCAACATGTGTGAATTTAATGTATCCTTCATCCATACGCAGGGACTACCACATCAATGAATTCATATGATTCATTTTACTTCACCACCTCACATTTTTTATTAACTTAATGGAATTAGTAAATATATATGATACTTATTATATTATTTTGGTTCTTTGATGGTGAATTGTTATTTACCTTTCTTTTCCTTTATCCATAAAATAATGGATGTGTGACTAATATGTATGTATAGCCTACTACCTCTAAAAAATGATGTAATTCACTTTTCAACACCAGTTTAGATGAATATGTATAAAAGTGTATATATTTATTATTAATTATTCTAAAAAATTATTAATATTCTAGGTGTAGTGGAGTTTTTATCATTGTACAAGGTTTGGAACACCTAAACTAAAACATTTATAAAAAATGAAACATTTAAAACCCAAAAAAATTGATTTTAATAACATATTACTAGTAAATAGATTCATAAATATTATAATTTATTATATATTATATTATACATATTAAATTTCATTTATTTTATGTGTATAATAATTTTAAATTTATTATATATGATTTTATTGTGCTAAAAAATCAAGTAAAACTTGAGGTATGGGTTCTTCATATCAATATAATTTGGTTAAGACATGTCTGAAATTATATACTTTTTCATGTGTATGAGATGTATATACTTCTCATAACAAATATTATATCATGTATCCTATAAATTATTTGTATTTAATGTTAACAATCATATTATTTCTTCCATAGGGATTTGATTTGAATATGACAAAACGGTAAGGAATTATCGATTAAAATTGAATTCTTTTAGACAGATGTAATGTTATAAACCAATTTTATTATTTGAGGTTTATCTAATTTACCTTTGATATTTTATATCCTGAATATATTCATGTTTAATATATTTAATGTTTCATTGTTTTTATTATTTTCATGTAGCATATGACAAAAGGTTATAATAATAGTAACGCTATTACATTACAATCTTATTTTTTTAGGATTGTTTTCATTTAAATTTATAATAATGAATTTAAGTACATTTATATCAAAAAAATTATATTTTCTTATCCCATTGATATTCATATAGATAAAAAGTTTTACATTTATTTTCCCCTCTTTGCATAACCAATGGTTGAATTCATTTTTTTAATGAAATTCAATATTGATCTAAAATTCCGTTCGAAATATTTTCTTTCTAGGTCAATACAATAATCATGTGGTTGTAATGATTATTTTTTTTATTCTCCTATGATTTTTTACTGTATTTTTAAAATTTTTAAATTTAAATAAATATTTTAATAAGGACCATTCTTTCATTTTTTTTAAATGTGGCACATTCGAGCTTATATTTAAAATTTGAATGAAATATTTGTTTTAACATTCACAACATGAGAAAAATTTCCAAATATAATAAACAATCAATGATTTGAAGATTACATTTAATATTTCCATGTTCATTTTTATTGAAAAGTTATTACTTAATATATTGTATTTTTTTAGTTTTTAAATAACTGATTTCAAAATTATATTGGTATTTTAATTATGAAATGTTCTAAGGATATTTGAAAAGAATTTTTCATCTATTAAAATATATTTTAGTGTAACTTTTGATTAATTATGTATATGATTATATGATATAGTTTTAATTATTTCCCTTGATTTTTTATTTCTATGATGATGAAATATTGATGAAACACATTATCTGTTTCATGGGATTAGTTTTTACGAATAGATAAATTTTTTCATCATATTATTTAATTAATATGAATGCATTTTGATTATTTTATTGGGGGTACTTATATATCTCCAATGCCTTGGGTAATGATTAATGATTTAGGATCTCAAAGGATACAAAAGTGGTTATCCCAATCCCAAAATTTGGTACATGGATGGTTATCGTAAAACCAAAAGTGGGTACATGGGATGCTATAACATACTTGAATGAGGCGACACAAGGGGTTATCCCATATATTATAGTAGTTTTTTTGGAGGTTATCACATGAATAAAATAGGGTATATAGTTGGTTATCATTAATCCAAAGTAGGTACACAACTGTTTAGAACAATAAAATCCTTGTTTGAATGTCTTAATGGGTATCCTTGAAATGATCTTTATGTTATTATGATTATGTCCTAATTTGTGGAAATATTTTATGTCATGATATTATGATAATATTATGATCTCTTGGATAATGTTTTTTACTTTCATTAATTATTCAATATTTATGAACATAAATTATTTATTCCATGATTCCTGATTATGGCCTATGAATTCCAAGGTATGGATTTCAAAAGATAATCTCATGTTCTCATATCATTATTCTCATTTTCTTCCTAAATATTCATTGATACATCCCCATTATTCTTTTCTAATCATTTTGTATCACCCTTTATTGTGTTTTGTTTTCCATGGTCGCTGACGATTTTTTTATGTATGATATATCTATAGATTAAAATATTTTTGATGAACATAGGAGGTGATGATCTAGATCATTTATGTAACAGGTTTTTTGGTTTCAATGTTTCCTAAATAACACTACCTTTATGGAACTATCATGGATTTTATTTATATCCATTGAATATTAAAATAATATATTGTAATATGTATGTAAAAAAATATTGGGACACATCATGGACAATACAATACTTCATTGTTTTCAAAAATCCCATACTTATTGGATTTCCTTTTATAACACTACTCAAGGATAAATAATCCAATTTTTCTTGAGAAATGATGAACTTTTTTAAATTTATTACCAGATAAAGAGAGATAATGGAATTAGATTTTTAGTTCCGAATAAAAATTTCCAATATCACACTCTGTTATAACATAATCATATTAAGATTTCTTGAACAAAACTATTTATTTTGAAAACAAATCCAATTTATTATATAAAATAATGAGTCATATATATAGTGTTTCTATGATATATAGATATCATTTGAAATGTACCCTTTGATTCAAGAGTATGTAATTCACAAAAAATGTAACAGATATATGAAAATAAACTTTATCCAAGTGTTTGTTTGAGTTCTATTATCATAAACTATATGTATCATTTTGGATTGTTCAATAAAAAATAAAAAACAATCTGTATAACATTAATTTTATATGTGCATTGTTAATCTATAAATATAATGAAATGAGGTTATATTGAGGATGAAAAGAAATAATGGGAAACCTAGGAAAATGTTTAAACATCATATAGGAATCAAAAATAATTATAATGGTCGAGAAATAGATAATAAATATGAACAAAACGGTGTAAAAGGAATATATGGACCTTTATTTCATAATAGATATTATCAATAATTTAATAAACGATAAAAATGCATGGGGATTTGATTGATAATATTCTGGGGAAAACATTATTATTATTTATCCCTTTTGAAATATTTCCTTATATCACAAAATTATATGTTATTAAACTGATGTTTATGTCACAATCAACTTAATCCTTGAGTTTATATTTTTCACTTATTTAATTATTTCAAAGAAATTGGTAACTATTAATTTAACTATTCATAATAAAAAATATGATCTATAGTGGAAAACATAATATTCATTAATCTAGTATGTAACCCCCATGGTATTTGAATTGTCATTATGATTGGTTATTCAAAACAATGAATTATTTATTAATGATGTTTAGGGTTTACTTCAATTACTGATTTAAGAAGAAATTATAACTACCATAATTTTATATTTATAGATTTAAACATTATAATTTTATAATAAAATGATTCCATCATTTATTAATGGCTATGTGGATTTGAATACCACCATACATAAACTGCTAATTTTTTCAATTTTTAAATGTTCCTATTTAATATTATCAGAAAAAACAAATTCATTGGTCGATTTAAATACCCTTAATTTCAAAATATCAGGAATCACTCCCTTTTAAAAATTTTCATATCATAAAACAATCATTTTCAACTACATTTTGGGATTCCCATTATATTTTAGAAAAACAAAATGATTTAAAATCAACCTCATCGTGATAAATTTCTTGAGATTCTATTCATCTCTTGATAAAAAATTCCAAAATTTTAGAATCTAAAATTTTAAAAATTTTCATGGGTAATTAATTTTGTCTTGGTAAAACATTCCATAAGGTAATAATATACTATTTGTATTATTTTTTTGAGTTTATTTCTTTAAATTTATAGAGTCTAATATAGCTTAGGATTCTATTACAAAGCAATCCCTCCAATAAAAATTCATCAATAAGAAATATAGTAGAACCCTTAGTTGTGGTATTAATGGTTCCACTAGCTCTTAGATATGAAAAAATATACACACTTCTCTTCTAATTCATAATGATAATCCCATTGGATTAATATGAAGGGGAAACGTATGATTTTGGGATGATAACTGGGTGGGTTCTCCCTTCCTCATAATATGGTGTCCTATCCTAGACATTACCACCAAAAAATATTCCTTATATTTCTATTTATTATATTAATTTATCAATTACGTATAATGTGATCTGTTTAACATATTTTATTTTGATTATGATTCAGATTACTCTTTCTTAACCTCATCTCTTCCATCATTATTCGATAGATAAATTTTTCGAAATCCCATTAATATATATAAAATTTTAGATACCACATACATTAAAATATTGTGTAAAGATATTCCATTTGAACTAAATTTACTTTTCCAGATCCTTAGGAACAAGTCATTCCCTAAGAACATTTCAATTCACATTAAGGGTGTTTTACTTATATAGAAATATATATATTGTGTTACGGTCATCACAAAATACTTTTAGCACCCATTTGTATAAATCTTTGGGAAAGATTCATATAGAACAATGTTGGATTGAATGGGGGAACCAATGGTGGAATTTTAACTATTGACAAATTCATTAATTGTGGATTTTGCATTCATGATGTCAGTGATATAAATGTAAAAATAAAATAAATCCTCATATCTAGAGAATTACCAATAACCATGGAAACTCAGAATTCCTCTCACCATTAAGACTTTATCAATAATGATTTTTATCACTAATCCAAAATATTCATTTTTGTAGTTTCCATTAGTTTTTTATCATGGAAGTTATACCACCTCAATACCTCAATATTCACGTTTCATGTTCTCTATCACATTTATAAGAGGCATATATTTTTAATATTGTATTTTTTTGTGTGATGGAGTGCACCTAGCTAGTGGAATAATCATAATTATACCCATTTTTTAATTTAAATAATTATATATAGAGGATTCATTATCCTAAACTCTAGGGTCTCATTCATGCTATATTTTTTGGAATCATATGCAGAAAGAAAATCTATTCAAAATAAATACCATAAAATGTTATCTTTCTCTAAAACATCATCATTTCTAACAAAATATATCATTTTTTATTGAAGCTAAATCATTTATTTTGTTGAACTGTTAATGGGACCTCTCTCATTTCAATTATAGAATCACACAATATATTAGGTATTGAAGGTATATGATTCCAATAGATTTAAAGATTTAATATACATGAATTGATATTAATAATAATATGAATTAAAAATCATTTATAGGAAAGTAATTTGAGGTTTTGGAAAAATATTTGATTATAGGCCTGATTCCACTATAATATAAAAACATCGTCAATGTTAATTCCCTTAGAAATCATTAATTTTACCCTATGAAGATTCCTTTCCCTATTTTCATTACATATTTTATAATTAATAATAAATTATTCAATTTTAATTCAATAAAAATTCCATTGTTTTAGATTCCCATCACGGTAAAACATTCCATAGGTTGATAATCAACTTTTGGCAGGGTAATACATTAATATTAGCCTTTTATCAATATAATAAATTGATTGTATTTGGTTTCTCCAATTTCTACCAAATTTTTTGAGCTATGATCAACATTTTTTATAACAATAATGCATTTTTATACTCTAAGTTATAAAAAATCATTCAATTGGGATCCTCCTCTATACAACCCCCCAGTTAATTTCATCTCCAAGAAGCAAATTGATAAATAAATAAGCATCTCATAGTGATTGTTTTATCCATAGAATCTATTTTTAAGTTATAATGAATCAATTTATGTGTGGTATTTTTTAAGAACCCAAAATTTGTGTGGACCCTGAAATTTAGACTATAATGTGACCATTATATGCATCATAATAAGATAAAGGAGTCCCACATAAAAGGAAGAAAACATATGTGAATCCTCAATGTAATGAATGATTGCACACCAAATAATGGATTCATATTAAAGATATATGCCTCTCATTAAATGTGTAATTTGTGTGAACCACTACAAGTGTTTTTTCCACGTATTTCATCTATTTTTTATGAAAAGGTAATTCAAACAATATAAAAAATTATTGAGAATACATGAAACATTTTTCCCCTGAGAAAAATATTCAATGTGTTATATTAAAAGATATATTTTTATGTCATTAGATCAATATATGTCTGATAACTCACCAATAAAAAATAATATTCAGGTAAAAACATATTATAGTTCATAAAATAATAATTTCATTAATTAATTATATTGGTAAAGGCAAAATGTTGACATATATGTATTTACACAGATGAATTTATGAACGGACATTTTTTAGCATCCACTACTATCCCCGAGCACAAAATTACTTGTTAGTTTCACTAATTACACATATTTACAGGATTGTATTGGCCACTCTAGATCCTATGTAACATTATTGTCTAGTAGTGATGACATAACGATTATCTTCAAATGAGGCACTAATAAAAACTATGGATCACAATGTAACATCTAAATTAGAACCTCATTGTATTACATTTTCTATTCAGGTTGTGTGTGAGATGATTTGTGCCCCAATTAATCACTCTATAATTATATCCATAATTTTTTTAAATACCCACACACGAAAAAATGTCTACAGTATAATGATTTTCAACCACCAAACTAATGATAAAATTGACTATATTTTCAAAATTATAGAATTTATTATGTTCCATGTGAAAACAAATATACACATTTTCACACCTAACATATTTTCCCAAAACACACAGAAATATTCATGGTTTCATTGAACACCCAATAATTCATCTTGATTCAAAAAATTAGTGAGAATATATTAGGTTCTTACCTCCATGTGAAGGTGACACTATAGCACATTACAATGAGAACATAGTACAGGGACCTGACCCTAAAAATTACATAGTCATGACACATTAGTCTCTAATACATATTCCTTCATTCCAATATATCATTTAGGTTTATTGTTTCAGATAATTAGGAAATAATATTACAAAGTAAACTAGTAAATTAAAAGTGGAAATTTCTAGTCAGTATCCAGTATTTCATTAAATAATTTCCATTAAATGATTTATTATGTATTTTCAAGACAAATTTGTACAGCTTTCATCATGACATAATCCATGTCAATAATAATTCTTAAGACCTATCATGGAATTTGAAAACATGGAATGATAAAAAACTCAATAAGGGATGTAATAATAAAAAATATTTATATTCTTGGGATGAACATGACATCCTGTGAAAATATTACCTTTATATTAATGGTCTTTGATATGATGAAATAAATCATTTCTACATGAAAATTTGGCAGATATATTTCTCATGGAAAATAAATAAAACACATATTAAAAAATAAAAGCCCTTTTGGAAACATAGATCATTATATTCATCACCCATGTCAGGAATAATTTCATCATAGTTAAATCTATAGGATAAAAACCCTCAGTTACTTCCACTCTCTTAGCTGTTATGTCAATAAAAATTACCCAAATCCTTGGAGCACTATTGGGGTACATCATTAATATAATCTATAATAGGCTCACCCAAAACTAATTAGGTGCAAAAAATGTAAAAGATGTATCAGGATCACCTTTGAGCTAATGTGGTTCAACCATTTGTATATGTTATATTTGAATAAACTATATGACCTATAATTCTAATGTAGTAAATAAATAATTAATGGTGGCATCTTTTTATCATAAAACTCTATTAAGGACAGCTTTTAACCCATAAAAAATCTATTTTAGATATCGTAATACCATTTTGAATCCAAAAAAAAAATTTACTCCAAAATATATAGAAAATGGAAATGAGGGGTTTTATTTGAAAAAAAGGATTTTGAAAAACATTCATGATGAAAATAACATTTCTATTTAAAAATAACCTATTTAAAAAAAATGTGCAATTAAAAATGAAAAAATTATCTCTCAATAGTAAATTGTAATATTTTTCTGGAATCCTAAAATAAAATATTTTTAATGATGGTGGGAAAATTCATTCATGTTTTTGAATTTAAAAAAATTAATTTCAATATTTTTTCTGAAAAGTCACAAAGTACATTTTTCGGAAAATAAAAAAATTATCCTTCTAAAATAATTTTCAAAAATTAAATCTAGGGTAAAAATGACAATAAAAAATTAGAGTTGAATTTTAAAATCATATTTATATCAGTTTTTGAAACCAATCATACAGATATTAATAAACGAAATGTTTTTTAAGAGAAACATTAAAAAATATTTATAAAAGACAGTCCCTTACATTGAGTATGACTCATCATGAATGTTATTTATCTTCTAAAACAAAAAACATTTGTTAATTATCTAGTTCTATAAGAACATTTTTAATTTTTAATTGTGATTTCATTTGATCTCCTTCCATTCTATATTTATTCACTTAATCAATTAAATTCATATAAGATGTTTTAATGAGACTCAATTCATTAGTCCAAAATGACAAGGGTATGTTGACAATGGTCAAAATGTTTATTAATAGAATATATATGGAATAAAAATCATGAAATTATTATCACTTTTATACATCATGGATACTTTAAAATCCAACCATTAAATTATATTCTGAAAAATGAGCTACATTACAATCACGGAGATGGTAGATCGTACGTCTACATGAGTAACATTTATATTTTTCAACCATTATTATAGAATGAAGGAAAATATTATTGTATCTCTACATAAATATCATAATATAATAAATATCATAAATATGAGATTAATTACATAAATATCATTCAACATTAATTCATGTGATGTAGTGATGAAAAGGTAATCACATCACTTCGGGTAAGTGATAGTCGACACGTACGCCCGAATGACATTTCCATTTTTTAATTAATAGAATATTAATAAATTAAATGTTATATAATCCTTTAGGAATGATAAATATATCATGAATATCATATGTAAAAATTAATCCCATCTTTATAACTAGTATAAAGAGACAATGACGGAAAACAAATTACATCAGATTGTGAGGCGGTAATTCACTGTACACACAAATGATGGAACCCTTTCCCATATAATTGATATTGTAGATGGATATATATTATGAAAATAATATATTGAATATCATTATATTTATAAAAATTATTGAATAATTTTTCAATGGATTAATAAGATTTTATAGAGGTGGATGAAGGATAAAAACCAAAACATGACCGTAAAAACAATACCTCTTTTATTTGGAAATCCTTTTTTGATTAAAAACTTAATCCCTATATGGTTGGTTTTATAACTAAATAAATATTTCTACAATACGTTTATTGATTATAGGAATGTATTTTGGTAGGTATTGACAGAAATAAATGGGGATTTTATTTTTTTTAAATGAGTATAAGTGGTTCCCTTTTATAAGAGAGGGTAGGGTCACTCTAAAAATTAATCAAAATATTTAATTAATATAAATTTAGTTTCTAAATAAAATGGAAATAACTAATTTATTTATAACATATACTGATTATGGATATAAATAAACACATATAATAATATTTAGATATGTATTGATCATATTTTTACCATTATCCTTTTATCTAAACCCCTCGTTAACGCTTTCACACTTACCGTGACAACAATTTTTATTACCCTTTCAGAGTGAATATAGTTGATATAAATGGATAAAGGTCAATAAATAGATCATGGATGAAAATATCAACCATATACAAAATAGATGGATAAATATAAGCTATTTAGTAATTTTATATCAACAAATAAAATATTATTTATCTTATAATCCCATTAATGCCTGACATTTAAAACAATTTATTACTTTGACTATAAAAATATCCTCAAAACAAGTAACATTAGATGCAATTATTTAATTATATCCCAAATATGTAATTTTAATCTATAACAATTGTGTATCATGATAGTTATCTCATATTATATTTTATTTTATATTTTAAATATCATTCACATGATTAGCCAATTAATTGATTAATTACAACATCAATAATGTGTACTTTTTATGTGTATTATTTATTTAGTAAAAATAAAAAAATTAAAATGAATAAAAATTTATATTTCAAAATATAATAGATAAAAAACCTATATTCTTGTTATGTACATGTTAACAAAATTATTTTCATTTAGATCATGAGTGTGATATTTTTCAATCTCATTAAAAAATATTCTAAAAAACCTCATCTCATAAAAAATGATTACAAAATTTCATATAACAGAATATAGAATGTGTATGTAAAAAATGGACATATAAATAAAACTAACTCAAGATTTTTTGGAATTTTTTTGTCCTCATCATTTAGTTATTATATTTATTTACCTGATTTACATTTTACCATTGTAACCAAAATTATTAGGGGTAATATTCATATTGGAAAACCATTTAATCACAATATTTAAATAATATGGACCAAATAATTATAAATATGGAATATGATTTTTTTTAAATTTCAAATATCATATTTTTTATAATATAATTTAATAATTAATCTGTAAAACAAATTGAAATACTGATTTTCATAAAAATAACATTTTTAGGTATAATTTTTTTTATAAAATATATTGTAAAAAAATTGAAAATACCATATTATAATTAATAATAATAAAAAATAACTAATTATTTTTTAAAAATAATTCAAAATATAATATTAATATTTAAATATTTTTAAATAAAATATAGATTTTAATGAAAATCATTATTTTTTTGTATTCATTGAAAAATCAATCTTTAAAAAAATGCTCAAGAATTCATCCTAATATAATTTTGACATGATGAATTCAAAAATTATGTACATTTTTTTAATTCAAATTTTTTGTCATTTTAGGAGATTAATTGAAAATTTCAGTCATAAAATTACTGAAAAACAATTTTTAGAAAAACTTATTTTAATGATTGAAATGACCATAAGAAAAATTAAGTTACTATTTTATTATAATTTACCAATGAATTTATTTTGATTAGGGACTTTTTATTAATTTAATATCATTATTAGTCTTATTCATACCTTCCAATTTAATGACAAGTTTATAATGGTCACATTTGGATAATAGTATTGCCTTGTTCGTTTAAGATATATGTTCCATATGTTGTACACCATCGAACATTTTAATTAATTTTAAAATATCCGGATATTTCATTACACATCCATTTTAGAAATTTAATGCTAATAATTTGGTCTTAGTTTTACTAACCATGGCTGGAATATTCAAAATACTATTGTTGTAAACCATCATCTAAAAATGTTTTAAAAACATTCTTTCAAAAATAATGAAATATAAGTTTGGTGATCATTTTGAATAAAACATATTCTCTTTGCATGTAGGAAAAAATATTTTACAATTTAAAACCTGGATATTGAAGAAAAGGATATCTTCTAAGAACTTGTGGATATGGAAATAGATCATGAACATTATAATGTTAACCATCATAGAAATTGTAAATTCTTGATTGGAGAAATGGCCATTGAGTTTTATATAAGAAATGTAAATGAATATATATTAGGTTTCAAATTTTTTTACTAGTGTGGTAGAATTACTTTATCATATATACTAAATTAATTAGCAATTATATATATTTATTAAGAATAATTTCGCATTTTATTCAATTTATACTACAAATTCACATTATTTCTCCAAATGATGAGAAATGAAGATGAATTCTTACATACGAATCACATTAATTGACTTATGGTGGATCTAAAAATTAAAAAATTTAATAAATTCCTATTTAACATAAAAATATTAATTTAATATAAAAAATGGTAGAACACGGAAATATAATCTCCAAAATAATAAACCTTTTTAAGAATAAAAACTACTTTAATAGAAAGACTTTTACCATAATAAACAATGTTGAACATTGATCATTAAAAAAATAACAGTCCATTAAAATCAATAAAAATATTGTAGACTAATATTGAAACCCCAATATCATAAGGATATGATCACATAGTGTTCAATGATAAATGTAATATTTATATTCTAAAATAAATGCAACCACTTTTATTTCCCCATACCAAAAATCTCATTCCCCAAACTAAATAATATATATGATATTTCCGTCATTACTATAAATAACTATAGACATCAAAATCGAATATTTAAACTTATATTGTTATAAAATATAAGAACACCTAAATTTTTTTTAAAAAATTATTTCATTATTACTATTACCTTAATAATATAATGATCCCAAAAATAATAGTGACTTTATTCTCAAATAGAATTAATCACATAATCACTAAATCAATATATAATATCATGGTCATATATATGATAAAAATTATATCCCCAAAATTAAGTTATCGAATTTCTTTATTTTTGTTAAAATAATTAGAGACAATGTCATACTAACTGATACGTCATGTGTTATAGTGGTAGGTGATACACCCTTATTCACCATCGGTTGTGGGTTTAATCCTTATAGCCTTTCTGTATGTGTCTTGTAATCTCTACGAAAATAGGGATTCCTGTTAATAAAATAAAATCTTTATAACATTCTGTGAAATGTGATAAAAAAAAATAAAAATTACCAGTCTATATTCAATATTTTTGAAATGTTTTATCTTAAAGGTTAATTTATACCATTCGTTTTTCATCAGAAAATAATAATCATAACAATAACCAATAATTAACTCAAAATCAATGATCATATAATCCATAATGGTTATCTATATTTTTAAAAATATTTCAATGAAATAATAAGATCATTATTCATCCATTAAATATTTTACATGATAAACATAAGTGTCACACATACCTCAATTATCTATCAAAAAATTGAAAAAAGTGTCTAGATGTACTATCATAATCAAATATGTATTAATTATTTTAAACTTATGATAATCCTTTAATCTACCATAACTCTCGAATACATTATATGTGGATATCAGAATCATTGTGATTTATTAATAATCATTTAACCATGATTTTAAATTGAATTCCCTAATACATCATTCATAGAAACAAAAATATGAATCATATCCTAATATACAAGAATTTTAAAACATAATCCATGATATAATTAATACCTTTCCTATTTTATTTTTAGGTTCCTCATCTTCAACTAAAATGGAATTATGAATTTCTAAATATATGTCTATAAGGTATAGAAAATCCCATTCATGTAATTTCCCCTACAATATTTATTTTTTCAAAGACCATTCTCATCACATTTAAAACATTCAATTGATAGCGCAAGAAGAACTTATTTCCCCTTCACGGAGTTAATAAAACAATTCCTTATCTATTGAGTTGATATTGCTCTATGAAAAAATTTATTACCTAAAATACATCTTCCATTATTTTATGAAATTTACTTGGCTGATTATTTCAACATTCATGGCATACATTTCATTAAATATATATACATTTACAATCATAGTTACTTGAACTTCAATGGGGATTTATTAATATTATATTTTATGAATTTAGAAAATCAACTAAGTTCAATTTGTTATTAATAACTCTTAATATATTCTTAATAACAACCACAAGAGTTCTCACTACAGTTCTAATATTATTTGGTAGCTTCTCAGACAACCAGCACGCTTTCCATCTAATCCATTATTAATTTGGTTCCTAATAGATGTAGAAATTTACTAAAAACAATTTATTAAGTGTGGGAATATAAATAAAATCATAAAAACAATATTTTTAGAATGAAAAACACTTAGATATCCTTATTCATGTTATAAAAAATTACTTTTATTTATCCAAAATAACTTTTATTCACCCAAAAGGCTAACCATTATGGTTATATAACACATTTAAATTATGGTTAATTATCATCCAAACCTCTATGGTTACCTAAAAACTAATTTCACACAACTTTTAAGGAATCATCCTCAAACATAACATAATATTGACTATTTAAAATAGAATTCGATTTCCTTCATTGTAACGTCCCAGTTCCGAAAGCAACTGAGAGGCGCCCCGTACTCGGTTGGTCGCATGTCCTCAAACTCATTTCCCTAAACACCAGAGGCTGATGACTAGAAGTGAGGGACATTGGTGTGATAGTGGTGAAACTATGCCCTCATTTGCAGAGTAACAGAGCAAAAGGAAAAAATACATAAAAGCGGAAGTAGTAAATAT
This sequence comes from Viscum album, assembly GCA_963277665.1. Lineage (NCBI taxonomy): Eukaryota > Viridiplantae > Streptophyta > Magnoliopsida > Santalales > Viscaceae > Viscum > Viscum album. The sequence continues at coordinate 124,672 of CAUJRU010000993.1, forward strand.
ACCAACAACAGTAATAGAAAAACATTAGAATAAAAAAAAATTAAAGCACATATATAAATAATGCATGGTAACATGTGTCTAGGAAAGAAGCCAAACAAATCACAATGCTGGAATACAAGCAACACTAAACAAAATTACAAATGAAATAGATGAACATCTCCTCAGCATTGCAAGTCTAAGCTTGGTCATATTCTCTATATCTCTACAACAAGTCAAGTTCCTGATGTAGAAGGGTACATGCCATTGTCTATACCTACAAAAACATAATCTGTTTGGGCCCAAAAGAATTGCTCCAAAAGGGTGTGAGACTAAATCCTAGTAGGCAACCACCCATATATTTGTTCCTAATATACCATGAATATATGGAAGGTAAAAGTATAGAAGATGTAAACAAGAAATTACTCAACAGAAGACAATTCCATATATCAAATGTTACTAATCAAGTGCAGTAACCCACTAGGATGTGCACACAACCTATCACCTCCGGATCAGTTATAAGAAAATATAAAGAATCTCTGAGGAAGCACTCACAATCAATTCCCCTTATAGACAATAGTAAAACAAAACTCTCTAAGGAAGCAAACACTGTCAATTCCCCTTATATCCCCAAGGTCAAGGACACTCTGATGAAGCTCACTCAGTCAATTCCCCTTATATCCCCATGCGGTTCAGAGACTCTCTGAGGAATCTCACTCGTTCAATTCCCCTTAAAGTCTAATGTGCTCAAAGATTTTCTGAGGAAGCTCACTCGGTCAATTCCCTTTATAGCCTACTACACCAAGTTCTAATGACCCTATGTAGTTCAACAAGCATAGCTATGTAAAAAAACCAAGGTAAACCTCAAAAACTACTTGGCTAATAAGGCTACAACATATCGAGCATGTCAGAAGACAAACACTACACCCTACAGCATCGGTCTTGGAAAACATTCACGGATTACAAACAGGCTAAGCAGACCGACATTCGTAAACCGAACATGCATGGTCAACACAACAAAAAATGGAAATCATCCCTATTCATATCCGAATAACCTCTACATAGGAATACAAGCATGGCAGGAAATCAACAGGGGTATTACTGTAAACACACAATACCCTGTTCAAGGTTATTGGACAAAATTTCACATAATACTCAAAGTATTTCAATGGAAAGGCACTAACCACATACCTCAGTGTTGGGAGATCGATATACTCCGGTTTTGTCCCTTGGAACGACCTATAATGCAGTAGATCTACAAAATCGTCTATAATATTCAACCCATGATATCTGATGAGAGAGAAATAATAAGAAGATGGTGCTCTTAGAGAAGAGATAACTCACTGAGGTGATTCCAATGCAACCAACGATGTTTGATTTGGAGGAAAGACTCTCGCTCAGGGTTCTTCGATGTTCTGTAGTCATACGAAGCTCTCGATCAAATGAGACCAAGAAGGAGAGAGTTCTATCGATTAGACGCAACCACGGTGCATTTAATGAATAAAAAAAGAAAGTACATGGAGTGTACTTTTAATGTACACGATGTGTATTCGACATTTCTGTACTATGCATTAGGTGGCCTCTGGGTCACCGCAGAAGACCATGTGCATGACCACTACACGGCCAGCACCCGACTACCTGCAGTAACCACGTCAATATCGTGTACATCGTAAATTTCCTGAATTTCTTTTTTTTTCTCAAAAACAACCAGAAAAGGAAAGTCATACCTAAAAAAGATCAGTGTTCTTAAAAACTTCCCCCCTTAAAGAAATTTGTCCCCTAATTTTCATAGAATGACATAGAAGAAGAAACCCTGAACAGTTCCGGCCACTGTGCTCGTACATCAGCCTCCCTCTCCCAATTCTCGCCTGGGACCTGCCCATGCTACCACATCACTCATACTAGAGGAAATGCTAGCCACAGAGAACCTTTTTACTGTGATCAATAATCTGGATAGGATGCTCCTCGAATGACGCTTCAGTATTGAGCTCAACCTCTCTAGTTGAAAGACATGAGACAAGTCTGAAAATTAACGTCAGAGCTGAGAAACATGAAAAAAATATTTCATAGCCTGGTACCTCTGAGGTAACTTAAACTGATAGGAAACTGGCACAACTACATCCAACAACTCAAAATGTCCCGATGTACGTCAGTGAAATCATACCCTATCTCATAATCCTCATGTGTCCTAACATCGATGTAACACGTAGGGAACTTGATCCCGACCTCGAACTCTAGAGGTCAACTCTGATGATCAGCATAAGACTATTGTCGACACTGTGCAGTATCCATCCTCTTCCAAATAAACTCTATATTCTTTTTGGTTTCCGGAACATGAAGAGGTCCCAGAAAATCTACCTCTCCTACCTCCAGCCAACATAAGGTTTATCGGCATGGCCTATCGTACAAAGCCTTATAAGGTTCTATTTGAATAGTTTCTTGAAAACTACTATTGTAGGTATACTCCACATGAGGTATATTCTTCTCCCAAGAACATCCCAAATCCCGAATGTATGCTCGGAGCAAGTCCTCAAGAACCTGAATCATACGCTAGGAATGGCTATCTGTATGGGGGTGGTATGTGGTACTCAAATGTACATGTGTACCCTAAGCCTTTTGAATGGCCTGCTTGACCCGAGTAGCAAAACAGGCATCCCTGTCGTAAACAATGGATTGTGAAACTCCATGCAGATGAACAATCTATCGGATGTACAACCGTCCCATCTCATCAACACTGAAGGTATCCTTAATAGACATGATATGAGAAACATTTGTAATCTTGTAAAGAATATACCAAACTTATTCATTCCCTCACGGCGACCTCGGTAACCTTGTTATGAAATCCATCGCGGTGTCCTTCCAATTCCACTCAATAATGGTTAACTACTGTAAATGCCCTTTTGGCAAATGATTATCCACCTTCACCTACTGTTAGGTGGAACACCTTATGATGAAACCGGAAACATCTCTCTTCATATCTGTACACCAATACTGTTGGTGTAGATCATGATACAACTTGGTGACACCAGGATGAACTGCCCAAAATGAGGAATTAAAATCCTGCATCTACTCCTTGCGTATATCTACTGGCACCCATACGCGCCCCTAGAAATGAAAGATCTCATTCTAACCTAATTTCCATAACGGAATAGGGTCCTCTCCTGACACACTCTCATATAAGACTAGGCATTCTGAATCTGATAGCTGCCTCATTAGAACTCAATCAAGAAGTGTCGATGTAACAACCACAAAAGTAAGAAATGTCTTCCCCAGACTGTCGTGCACTTCCAAACGCATCTCAGATAAGAGAGACATAATCTTCCACTCATTTTTGCTCTCCTGAACTACCTATATCTGAGTCCTTCTACACAAAGCATCAGCCACTGCATTGCCTTTTCTAGGCTTATAGGAAAGCTCAATGTCAATGTACTGAAGGTACTCAACCAACCTTCAATGTCTCAACCTCAGATCACGCTGAGTGAAACTGTACTTGAGATTTTGTGGTTTGTGAATACCACAAATTTATCTCCCATAGTATATTGTCTCTAATAGTGTATGACATGAACAACAGCTGCCAACTCTAGATAGTGTGTCAGGCAATTCTACACATGTGGCCTCAACTGTCGTGTCCTGTACGCAACGAATCCATCTCCCTGTATAAGCACATCTCCCAGCCCGATACATGAAGCATCACAGTACACAATAAATCCCCTTCTCAGATCTAGAAAGACTATAATGGATGCTGATGACAACCTCCATTTCATCTCATGAAAGGATAACTCATAAGAATCTAGACATGAGAACATTATATGCTTCATAGATAGTCCTGTCAGTAGTGCTGCTAAGCGTGAGAAGTACTGAATGAATCTTTTGTAGTATCCAACCAGAACTAGAAAATTTCGTTCCTCAAATACATTCTTCGGTAGCTCATAGGAAACTATTGCACTCTCTTTCTATGGGTCTACTGTTACTTCAGTCTCTGAGATAAAATGACCCAAGGAGTGAATCTGGTCCATCCAAAAGTGTCATTTTGAGAGCATAACATAGTTGATGCTCTCTCAGTGTACTCAAAACTATCTCAAGATGTGTGTAATGGTTGTGTCAAGTGTGAGAGTACACCATTATATCATCCACAAAGACCACCATGAATGAATACATGTATGGATGGAACACTAGGTTTATTAGTGCCATGAAAACTGCAGGAATGTTCATATGTCCGAACGACATAACCATATACTCGTATAGACCATACCTACTCCAAAAGGATATAATAGGTATATTTGATGGTCAAATGTGAAACTTAGGGTAACCAAACCTCAATTCAATCTTATAGAACACTCGAGCTCCTCGAAGTTGATCAAAGAGATCATAAATCCTGGGAAAGGGATATCAGTTCTTTATCGTCAACTGGTTCAACTTTCGATAGTCCACATAAGGCCTGAGGGTACCGTTTTCCTTCATTGCAAACAAGATAGGTGAAACCCAATGAGAAGTGCTGGGATGGATGAAACCCATTCCATGCAACTCCTCCAACTGATTATTGAGCTCCTGCAACTCAGGTGTAGCCATCATATGAGGAGGAATGGACATCGGTGCCGCTCCTTGTACAATCTCAATAGAAAAGTCTACCTCATGCTCTGGAGGAAAACCTGAAAAGTCCACTGAATTAAAATATCTAAAATTATCCACTACTGGAGGAAAGACTAACTGTGAAGTCCCCTAGAGATCCGAATATACACTAGAAATCTGGGCTATAAATCCTCCCAACCCTGATGCTCTGGCCCCACTCTGCTAGCCTAGACATCCCATTCGCCCTTATGATGAAATGATCTACCCTATGGTGATGTGAAACTCACCCTATAGTGATAAAAGTCGACGACATCCTAGAATGGAACTAATGATTCCATCCTGGGAATGAAATCATAGCATGTCATCTCTAGAACATAGTGGTCCCATAAGATGTTACACCCACTAACCTGCACAGGGAACTCCCTGCAGTGACGTACATTAGTAATTCTAGTCCACAATGGAGTGTCTAGCATCAAGATATTGGCAGATGAAAAGATACCAAGACAATGTCTCTCCATAATACAAAAAAAATATAAAGCTATGGGAAGCCCCTATATTAAATAGAGGAGAAGCCAAAAATGAGGCTACTAGGATTGTACCTCGAACGGTAGAGGGTTTGTAATCAGGCTCCTACTGGGTCTGCTCCACTACAATAGTCTGACCAATATTGTGGCCCTGTGACCCTACCTGACCACTCTGCGCTGATCCACACTGGTGTCGTTGAAATCCCGGTAACTGGCCTCCATGGCCATGACCTCCACCTCAGCCTAAACTGTCAGAATAACTCCAGTTCCCTGACTGCTGTGAAATTGGTGGTGTTTCTATTGAATGCGGAGTCATAGAAGAACCCCTATCACCAGCTTCTAGTGAGAAGATCTGCAAAAGTGCTGAAGGTGACCCATCTTTCCACAAGATAGGAAAACCACTGGGTCTCTCAGGTAATGTGGACTCGTAAGCACGCTCTTCCCACACTGGTTTCATACCAACTGGCTACCAGAAGATTCATCCCGCCTACTCTAATCTCCTCGTGAGGTCTCCCTGCATTGCTTCCTGTTATCTGTAGGAGGAGTACTAACTCAGGATGATGAACCGCCATAGATCATAGCTCCTGAATACCTTATATTACACTTTGTGATCAGTTACTGGTTGATGATATAGGACATAAAATTCAATCTAAAGATGTTCACCTGAGTTCAGATGTTGTGCCCCAGAACATCCTAAAACATCTGTGAGGGGAACAACTCATCACCTCCTAGAATAGGTGTGAAACGCTGCAGCTCTGTGAAGTGAGAGGACTACTCTGTAACAGTATGATTACCTTGCTCTAGAATCATGAAATCTCTAGTATGATCAACCCTAAAGGTCTCCGGATAGAAGTAGTCATAAGAAGATGCACTGAAACTCATCCCATTCCTTATTCTGATGGCATCCCACCTATGAGATCACATCCAACCACCTCCTGGGGGAGTCTCGAAGCATGTATTTGGTGAGCTTCACCATATTCTCTAGAAATATCTCCAGATTCTCGAAAATAATCAACGTGGCTTCTAGCCAGGACTCTGTAGCCTGGGGTCATCCAACCACAGATAAAGTGGGATGATACTGCTACTGAAAGACCCACGTGAATTCTTCCATCGGGGGGGAATGATGTGGAGATCCCTAAAACGACTACATCATCCTAAAATATCCCTCTCTGAACTATGCATCATCCCTTATGTCAGGTATAATGACCGGTGCCAAAACTGGCATGACAGGAGGGTTTGCAGGTAGTCCCTCATCAGCCATGTCTGGTGTCTAATAACCGACATGCAACTGGAATACAACTTGAGGACCTCTCAGTTTCATGACACTGCAAGGTCAAGCACACACATTAGATCATGATTGTCATGGACTGAAAACAAGATGAGTAAGAAGGAAATATGAGAAAAGAAAGCACTCAAATTTTACAAAACATGACTACACGAAGTGTACAATTTCTACACGACGTTTTCTATTATGTCATTTTCATAGGAATGTAATCTTGGATAAATTTGTTGTGTAACACCCCAACACACATCTTGCTGTCATAACACACATAGTATATAAATCTTCCTCCCCTTCATGTGTCCTTTTACACAGTTAAGCCACTTGGCTCTCGTAAGACAAGACTGAACTGTGTGTTCATGGTAGACACGGTGTATACTAGAAAAGATTTACCTGGCCTATGTTTTTATTGACACAAGAAAACACATGGCTCACAGTACATGGCGTGTTAAAGGCAGACATTGCATGTACGTGAAAGGATAAAACTGACCCGAGTTGTTAGTGACATGTCCGGGTACCTTGGACAAAATACATTGTGTGTTCCATCCTAACACAGTATGTATATCCTATGGTTTATATTCTTGTGTTTTTAGTTACACAGATGGACAGAGGGTCAACAATACATGGTGTGTTCAATTGGTACACGATGTGTTCCCACCAGATTTTCCCTACCCCGTGTCTCTTCCCACATGGCCAATGAAAGGGTTAGAGACTACACGTCCTGTACATAATGTACATAATGTGTACTTAATAAAGATTGTTTCTTCCTAAACAGAAGAACACATGGCATGTACTTAACATTACATGGTGTGTATTGAGGTTTTTTCAGGACAGCAAGCCTCGAAAACTACTCTGGAACCCAGAAAAACACTGAAACGAACACTGAAAGTTCCAAATTTGGATCAGTGAGAGCCCATACTCCACACGAATCAATGTTTCACATCTTATACATGTTGAAATAAGTCAAAAAAGGAAATGATCAACCAAATTCTAGTCCATGAGGGCCCATAAAACCACCAGAACCAAAGGTTGTTGTAAATTTCCACAAACCTCACAGAAACAATACCCTATCAAATAGCAGGTATTTTTATAAAGGAATATATCACAACAGAAAGCATATTATACACAACATATATCACAACAACATGTAATTGCTAATGCACCCTTAATGGCATGGAAAGAGTGCATGAAATGCGATTTCTAGAAAGTGCCTATATGATTCATGAGATGTCACACCCTCACCTCATCGGATTGCGACATAAATAGTACCACAATAAAATTAATGGTAACAACACAAAACAAGTGAATCACCTTATGGTGAAAATAAAATCTATTGTAATGTTTAAAAACCATACAAATTGTATAAATCGAGGTAGATTGGCTTTTCCCTATACACGAGTTAGCTACTCCTAGGAACAACTTATTACCAAGCACCTATTTTATCCTATCCCTGAATAAAGGCTCCAAATATTAAGACAAGAGAAATGAATTCATCTGATAATACATTGTAACGTTTTGGTTCCGGAAGCCACCCAGAGGCACCCCATACCTAGTTTGTCACATGGCCTCAAGAACATTTCCCCAAATGCTAGAGGATTCCGACTAGTAGTGAGGGCCTTGGATGTGATAGTGGGGAAACTATTCCCTCATTGGAAGAGTAACACTGTGGAAGGAAAAAAATTACACAATAGGAGAAGCAGTAAATATTCGAACAACAGTAATTGAGGATGACTGGAATAACAAAAAAATTGAAGCACATATATATGTGATGCATGGTAATAGGTGTCTAGAAAATCAGACAAACATATAACATAACTAGAATAAAAGCAGAACTAATCCAAATTATTAATGACATAGATGATCAACTCCTCAGCATAGCAAGCCTACGCTTGGTCCCATGCTCTCCATCTCCACAGCAAGTGATGTACTTGAAATAGAAGGGCAATTCCCCTTGTCTAGACCCGCAACTATATAATCTGTTTGGGCCCAAAAACAAGTCCCAAAAGGGTGTTAGACAAAATCTTAGTAGGTAACCACCCAATGATCTGTGACTAACAGTCAATGAATGTATGATATGTAAAAGTACAGAAGTAGTAAACACGAAAGTACTCAGTAGAAAACAACTCCACATATCAATTGTAACTAACCAAGCACGATAACCCTCTAGGAAGTCCATATAGAATATCCCCTCTGGTTCAGTTATAATACTATATAATGACTCTCTGAGGAAGCACTAGCAGTCAATTCCTCTTATAGTCAAAGGTAAAACAAGACTCTTTTAGGAAGCTCACATGGTCAATTCCCGTTATAGTAAATGGTAAGTCAAGGACTCTCTAAGGAAGATCACACGTTCAATTCACCTTATAGACCCAAGATGAAGGACTCTCTTAGGAAGCTCACTCAGTCAATTCCCCTTATATCCCCATGTGGTTCAAAGACTCTCTGTGGAATCTCACTAGGTCAATTCCCCTTATAGTCTGAAGTGCTCAACGACTCTCTGAGGAAGCTCAGTTGGACATTCCCCCTTATAGTCTACTACACTAGGTTCTCACGGACCGGTGTAGGTCAACAAGAATAGCAAGATAAAATAGAAAAGGTATCCCTTAATAACTACATGGATAATCAGTCTTCATCATATAATTCCTGTCATAATAAAAACACTCCACCCAATAACATTGGGCATGGAAAACCGGCAAGGCGACCATACAAGCTAATTATACCAACGGTCGTAAACAAAACATGCATGGGAAACACATCACAAAAATTGAAATCAAACCTATTTATATCCAAATAATGACTACACAGGCATATAAACATGGAAGGCAATCAACAGGGGTAAAATGGTAAACACGCAATTCCATATTCAAAGGTATTGATAAAAATTCCACATAATACTCAAAGAAATTCAACAGAAAGGCACAAAACAACTACCTCAGCTTTGGGAGATCAATATACTCTAGCTACGATCCTCAGATAGACCTAGAATTTGGTAGATCTACAAAATTTCTAAAACGTTCAACCCATGATATCTCACAAGAGAGGAGAAATTAAAAGATGGTGCTCTATAAGAAGAGGGAACTCACCGATATGATTCCAATGCAACCAATAGTGTTTGATTCAAAGGACGGATGCACGCTTGGGGTTCATCGAAGATCTGTGGTCGTACGGAGCTCTTAGTCGAATGAGATGTAGATGTAGAGAATTCTAGTGATTATATGCGACCCTAGCATGTTTAATGAAAAAAAAAACATAACGTGTACTTTTTCTATCCATAGTGTGTATTCGCCGTTTCTATACTCTGCTTTAGGCAACCTCTAGGTCACCCCACATGACCCTGGGAATGGTCTCTACACATCCAGCACCTAGATACTTCCAGTAAATTAGTACATGGTGTGTACTCATAAATTACAAGGTGTGTACTTAGAAAATTTCAAGAATTTCCACTTTTTTCAAAAAGGACCAGAAAAGGAATTTCATACCTGAGAAGAAGATCTGAGTTCTTAAACTCAATACCAATGATCATTTAGGTTTCCAGTTTTATAGAATTTGGGAAATGATGACATAGTAATGTAATACATTACAATTGTAAATTTCTAATTTTAATCCATTATTTCCCTAAAATATAAACTCTAAAAAATAAAATATGATATCTTTGGATTAAAAAACATGCAATTTATTATCATGAATTCATCCATATCCCTACACATCCTTAAAATGTATGAATTTTTAAACCAGAATTATAAAAAAAATAGAACAATAAGGGACCTAAAAATAATAAAACCATTAGTCTCGTGAAAATCATGAAATCCCATGAAACGATTACATCTCAATGATATTTGAGAATATTAAATAAATCATTTCCAAATGAAATTCACAAACACAATTTTCTAAAAACATTTAAACTGATTGTATGAAATCAAAAAAATACTAGAATCATAGAGAAATCATTTCATAACCCTTTTTAAAAACAACTAGAGCTGTATTAAATCCATAAAAAACCTCCATGGTAACTCCATCCTTCATGAATATTAGGATAATAAACATTACATAATAGATTAGATCACTATTTGGGAACACCCATCATATAAGATATAACAGGCTCACCCAATACTAACTGGAAACAACAAACATATAATCTATATTAGGAAAACATATGGGCTATATTGGGGATGAACCATTCATATACACCACATCAGGCTTACCTATTTCACATATAATGCTAAAGTACCACATAAAACAATTTGTTCATTCAACCATCAATTATAATAAACATTTAGAAACACCTTGTATCCAATATTAAAATTTAATTCATCTATTAAAATAACCATTTCATTTAAAACCCCTATTTAAACTCCAAAATACTTATAAAAAGGGAATGTGTGTCTCTAATTGAAGAAAATGCCTTCTGAAATTTTACTGAGGAAAACAAAAATTCTATTTGGAAATAACTTATTATAAAACTATAAAATTAAACATAAAATATACATATGAAAAGAATCTTGTAAATTTATAAAGTAATCTTCCATGAAAATATTATACCTGACATATTTTAAATCAATTCTTGTGGTATATAATAAATATTATTCCTTCTATAGTTTTTTTAAAAAATTAGCAATGTTACTTGATAGGAAAATGATTTAAATATTATTTTGAAACTCTTCAATAAAAAATAAATCATGCGTAAAAATTGTTTTGAAGAACAATTGGTGAATAGTAAAATTATAATTTTTATATATTTTATAAAACAATCATATGGATGTGGAATAAAATAGAGTTTTAAAAGAATATTTAAATGAGGGTTTTAAAAAAATTCATTACCTTGAGTCAAACTCATCACGTATATTTTTATCTTCCTAAAAAATAATATTATTCAATTAATTTAATTTCATAAGATAAATTTTCATCATTGTTATTCCTATTATTACATCTCTTACCATTATATATTTAATTACTTAACAAAATTAGTTCACATTAGTCCTTTTTCCAATATTCGTTTCATAAGTCAAAAAATGAAATGGGAATGAAGACTATGGTGAATGTAGTAATTATTCCACCATATAATGAATAATAATTAAATAATTTTCAATATCATATAAATTATACATTTAAATACAACACTTAACTATGGTTATGAAAAATTACTACATTACAATAATTTTGATGGTAGTTTTTACATATGCATGAGCAATGTTTTAATTTTTCAATGATCAATATTGAATGAATGAAAGTATTTTTTTAGAGAATTATAAAAATATCATAAATATAAATTTTTTTACAAGGTTGGGGCCGAAGACTCAATTTATTATTTAAGAAAAGTCCACTGTAGGCTGGGTAGGGGGTGACCCATTACATAGCCTGAAGGCCCAAGGCCATGTGGCATGCATACAGGGCTAGAAAGCCCAATTTTTTGGCCCAAAGGACCCCTCGGTGAACAGTACGACTACAGTACCCGCACAGCTACAGTACCTGCTATAGTACTGCCGCCACTACAGTACCCTGATACAGTCCCTCCGCCGCTACAGTGATGCCGCTGCTACAGTCGCCGCTGCTACAGTACTGCTCCAGTGACCTGCTACAGTGCCCTCCTACAGTAACTCGGTAATTCTCCCCTTCCCGGATTTGATCCTGGGTCTTTTGGATGCCAAGCAGGATCCTGAACCACTAGGGTGCAGGCTCGTTGGCTCATAAAAATCATATTATTTATTTAAATACAGACACACACACACACAGATATATATATATATATATATATCATCCATGTGATGTGGTGATGAAAAATAAATCCCATCGTTTTGTGGTGGTGGTAGTCGACACATATGCACGAATGACATTATCATTTATTAGAGAATGGGAATGTATGAAATTATATGATATATTAACCTTTCATAATGATAAATATTTCAAAAATAACATATATAAACATTAGTTAATATGTTATAACTATTATAGAGAGATATTTATAGAAAATTACTTACATTGGATCCAGAGGCGGTAGTCCACTATAAACCCAAATGATGGATAAATTTCACATTTCATGGATTTAAGTGATGGATATAGGATATTAATTTAAAATAATAACACATCAGTATATTTAGTATAATAATTATATTTTTTTGTTTATTATCTGATTTTATAAATGTGGATGATGAAACAAAACTATAACCTACATATAAAATCTATACCCATTCTTTGGAAATCCTAAATTGAATAACACCTTAAACTCTCTCAGTTTGGGGTTTTTCCTAAAAAATACATCTACAATATGCGATGGGATTATAGAAAGTAATTTGGTTAAGTATTGTATGGAACACATTTTTTTAGTGTGAATAAATGAGAATATGGGGTTCCCTTTTATAAGAGAAGGGATGTTCACTGTTAGAATTTCTCAAAAATATTAAATGAATATTAATTAATTTTAAATTTAAAAAGAATAAAAAATAATTTTTCAATATATGAGGAGGATGAATCAAAATAATATATACCAAAAATATATATTTTATCATAGTATTACCCATATCTATTTGTTTTAACTTCTCGTTAACCCCTTTCACACTTACCTATACAATAGGGATTTTTATTAATTAGGTGTCAATATAGTTACGATAAATGAACAAAATCCCATAAAATGACTATGTCTGATATTATAAACCACATCCTAAAAAAATATACTTATATATTTTTTTCTATAAAATTCAATAAAATACTATGAATTATAAAATATCATAAATGTATATTTTTAGAAATATTCATTGCATTGACTTTAACAACATCAAAAAAAATTAAAATTATGACAAATTATATTATTATATGCCTCAAATATATTTTTAAATTAGAAAATTTATGTATAAGATTAATTATATAAAATTATATTTTGCTTAATATTTATAATATAAATTTTCTGTTTTTTTTTCATTAACTGAATTATTAATATGGCGGCAATGTGTAAATTTTTAATGTTATTAATTTTTCACATTAAATTTAAAATAAATTTTCATGTGGAAGAAAAATATTTTAGCTTAAAAATACCATTTTTATCTAAAAGTATAATTTTTTTATCCTCATGTTAAAAATATTATTGTTATTAAAAATATGTGCGAAACATTTTTCACATTAATTTTAATAAAATATTATAAAAGTCATTATCTCATCTAAAGGGTCTAGAAATATCATATAAAAGAATCATGGATGATTATTGATAAATTGGACTCATATAAAAAACTTAAGGTATGTGTTATGGTCATTTTTTAGATTTATTATTTTGTTAACTTTAATTATATGCATTACCATTTACCGTGGAAATAAAACAAACTATTGTTACTATTCATATTAAACATAAATAAAAGTGACCTATTATCAATATTTTTGAATTCTGATTCCAAATATGAATAATTATCTTTAATTTATAAATAATATAATATGTATAATATTATTTTAAATTGTACACGAAAAATGTAATGAAAATTTTTTCCCATTAAATTTCTCTTTTTAACTGCAAAATGATATTATACTATGTTAATATATAAAACTAATATAAAAAAATAATTCGGTTATTATTAATAATAATAACTAATTGAATTTTAATACTAATACAAAATATTATTTTATTTTAAAAATACATATATAGAAAAAACATTTTCCAATATAAATCATTAATTTTTTATATTCATTAGAAAACCAATATTTTTAAAAAATTATCAGAAATTTTTCTTAAGATAATTTTGACATTATAATTTGAAAACTTTTTTAATTTATTTCAAATAATTTATCTAAAATATGTAGTAATTAATTTTAATATTCAATTTTGAAAATAAATAAAACAAATTTTCAAATAAAAATACTTTGAAGAGTAAAATGAATTTACAAAATATTATGTAACCAATGAATTTATACTGTGTATAAAATTTATATTTAATATAAAAATTAATCATTCTTATTCACACACTCCAATTTAATTGCTAGGTTATAATGGTAAATTTTGAATAATAATATATCATTGTTTATTTAAGGTTGATGTTGTGTATCTTGTAAGATATCGAACAAAGTATTTCAATTTAAAATATAAATATATTAAAAATGGAACAATCCACTAGCCTCACTATTATAATATCAATGAAAAACTAATATGATTAAAATTAATGAAACACTACTTATGTATCCCAAGAGAAGATTCACCTCATACACAAATGTATGACATATGAATGGTTGTTTAGGAAACTTTTTTTGGATGAATAACATCTATTCCCAAGAATGTGGCAAGAATTTTAACTAACACAAATAGTTCCCATTATCTAATAGTATATTAGGCTTTGAATTTGAATATTTATCACTATATTAGAGAATAATTTTCACCATCATCACACTCTTCCATGCCCCATTAATAGGGAGGCAAAAATTGATTATTCCCAAGATTCAATTCATTTATACACATATATATGCTCTTAAAAAAATACATTCAATCATTCATACTGTGGATCCTATCGTTCTTATAATAATAAATGACCATTTAGAATTTATGACAACCCTTATACTAAATTGATAATGACTATGGCCATCACCAATATACAATGGATTACTTTCTCTTTCCTTTCTAGAGTTCACCTGTGTTTGACTAATTTCTTATATAGTACACGAACATTATTTTACAATTTGTGTATATTTATAGTTATTATTTCATGCATCGAACAACTTTTTTATTAAAAACTATCAAAATCCATTTTGGTGTACATCACTCAAACATAATATTACTATCCATCAAATTTATCTTGAGTAAATATTCATAGAGTGGTAAATTACTATGTACCCAAGGTCATTTGTCCAAAAATTCACACGATGTTTCTGATTAGTTAGCCTCACAACTAATTATTTCATTGTAAATGTAACCAAAGACTAATTCAGTTCATGGAATAAATAAAACAAAAATTTTCATTAATCATATGACCTTAAATAGAAGTATAGAAATGTATTTGAAATGTTATCATATGAGGAGTAAGATTTGTTATAGTTTCGAATCCTTAAAATTCACCACAATATACATTGTCTTAAGAACATATATATATTTCATAAATGATTAAATGATTCTGAAATATGTGGGATTTTATTCCACTTATAAGAATATGTAGGAATCCATACTCAATGGACCAATCATGAATCTAAGTTAAAATCATCCTCCCCATAAAACATTTGTTGATGCTAAAAGATAAGAATCCATGAAGAACCCATTACAACTTCTTGAGTATAATATAATTCAATTTTACTCATTCATCCATATAGGTTAATGTTAAACTCTAATATATCATTATGTACTATTGAGAGAACATATACTCAATAACAGCCTAGAAGCATTGTTTGAAAAAACAAAACTCTAGAATTACCATAAATACTCATAAGATTCCTTTGTAATTAATTTACCATAGAATAAATAATTATAAACAAACAATAATGTATCATTAGTTCTTCCATGGTATTTTAGATCACAATATAGTCTTAATTCCATCATGGATTATGTTAAATTCATGTTTTCATTTTTGAAAGGTTTTACAATAAACAGTACCAAACATACCCATCCTCATGAAATTTATATGGGATTCCCCATTCCATGATCAAATAATGATTTTGATACAATAAAATATATAGTAAAATAAATCAATGTCTATCAATTTATTTTATAAAAACCATGATCTAGTTCGCCTCTCCTGTGATAGAACAGAACCACTATATAAGATCCCAGGTATTTCTATGAGGTACATATATTTTATTTTTTCAAATTTAAAAGGTTGTTTATGGAAAAATGTGAATACCTAATGAGATTGTGGGTGTATCGGGATTGTTAAGAACCTAGTGCCTATTTATTTGAAATTATAAGGTAGGCCTAATGGTTAAAAGATATTATTTGGGGAAGGTAAAAAAATTTCTAACAATACGACGCATAGACCGTGGGCTTTAAGACCTCGCATGGTTTGATGAAACCATGTAAAAAAGGTTCATTATCATATGAGGGCCTTTTTGATTTTTATAGTGCATAAAACAGAGTATTCACATAGTTTGGAAAAAAATGTTCTCATTCCATTAATGGTATCCTTTAGAGCAGTGAATGTCAAACAGTCAGCACACAGTTTGGCTAACAGTGTGGCTAAATAGTGCAACCTAGTAAAATGTGGAGATATTACCCATTTTAAATTAAGTGATTATAACTCGAAATCTTTTTATGTTTTTTTAATTCGGTTAATAACCACCTATTGGGAGAACTATATTGATCCAATTTTATAGTTTTTTATCCCATTTATCTATTCATATCAATAATCAAATGTCGTTTATATCGTTGGATCCTCATCAATGGGTAATCATTTTCACTTGACATTTTCTTCACATTTCTTGGTATTTTCTATGCTATTTTGGTAACTGCTAATGTTCAATATATTCTAGTTCATTTTCAATTATTCTATTTTTTTCTAATATGGAATGAATCAAAATCTAATACTATAAAAACACTAAACTACGGACCTATCGTATGTGGTCTATACATTTTACTCTAGGTTTAGAATTTTATGAGAATAGGTTTAATTGTGTTGCATGAAGAACATTCCCACAATGCTCTTAATTTTTTTAAATTATTGAACTAAATGAATTTGACCCTATTAAGGGTTCCCATTAGTTCAATATTAATTTTTGGTTGGTGTTTCCTCATTCTACGGCCACCTAAGTGGTATTCCTTCTATTCTTACCTTTTTTTAAACAGCCTATGGGGTGTATGTTACCATTCATTGTTAGATGAATCCATTTTATAATTGAATTTAATTTAATTTTTTGAGAAGACTAGGATATGGTTTTCCTCATTTTACATGTTATAAATAATGTGAAATTTTAAATTATTTAGATGTGAATTTCTATATGAGATGGATGATCTCATGGAATGTTATCAAATTTTAATTGATGAATGGATGTGATTATTTCAAATGGAAGTGGATTTCTATATAACTTGTATCCTGATTCAATTAGATTCCATGGATGTTACTTCCATGGATCTTGATAGCAGTAGTGGATGCATTTGATGAGATTTCTCCTTCAATCTAGATTCCATGGGACCCATGGGCCTTGCTACTCCTTGGATCATTCTATCATGAACTCACATTGGACATGTGTTGTTTACATTCTCCTTAGAATCCACCCTAGTCTGCTTTCCTTTTCCTCTAGATTCATAGGGGGCTTGATGAGGATGCCTTGGTCTTCAATAACTTTCATCCATCATGGCAGGGTTTGACAGATATATTTATACGGTGTGACTCTAGTAAATGTTTTTATAGTTGTACAAAAAGGATATGATGAATATTTTCTAATATTTTACAGATATCTTGAGTAAAAGAATCAGATTTTTGTTGTTAAACCAGACTATGTTACTTATTTGTTTTTGTTTCTAGCCATATTATTATTAGATCCAAATTAATATATTCATGGATCATTGATTCTATTTATAGTATCTCTTAAATCTATAATTATTTCATTGCAAATTTAACAAGTATTACTATCATATCTGTTATATACCATTCATACTAATTTATATTTCAAAAAGTGGATTTGTTATAGACACTATTAATGGTGGCATACTTAGTGTTATCTCACCCCAAGTTTGGGACACAATTGGGTACCCAGATATTCTTCAGATATATAGGTAGGGTCTATGGAATGTTTCCACTATACAATTAATGATTTGGGATATGATTATAATCAGGGGAGAACATCACCATGATAAGGATGACCATTCTATTTAGGATTGTTCTATTTTGTAATTTTTTGTTAATTTTATATCTTTATTTTACTAATTCTTTTATACATGTTTTGGATGTTTTTAGAGAAAATTCAAGACACCTAATTTTGTATATGGGTGTACATCTTGCATTTTTTATATATTCATTACTTTGATTATTATCCTCTATTAATTAATTTTACTGCTTCTGGTATTGACTATTATAATTACAATCAATGTGATACACTATGTCATGATGGTATAGTCTCCCCAAAGACAAACACTGGGACCTTACTGTATGTTTTCATCCAATGGTGTTTGGGAAGGTCCTCTTGATGCCATGTCACCCACCAACTTGGGGAACCATATATTTGTATCCATGTTCAGATGTTACAAAGTGGCATTAGATGCAGTTATTTTCTGGTTTACTTTCTATTTTGAGACAATAGATATGTATTTTTTTGTTTTAGAACTTTATAATGAGATGTTCATGGGATTATCCAACCCTTTTACAGAGAAAATACAAATCTTATCCAATGTAAATTATTGTTTTTTATATTTTTATCATTATAATTGATTTGATTCCTATATTTGGTGATGAACAAGAAATGTGATTCTATCATTGATATAATTGTGGGTTATATTTTAGTTATAGTTTATTGTACTAGGTTATGTTTCTCAGGAATCATATATAGGTACTTTAGAGGATCCACATTCCAATCATTATGCCAAGCGATACAGGGTACATTGCTTGACTTCTAGACTTGGTGATACATTCTCTGTGTGGAATATTTGATATACCTTCTATCTTGGTTGATGTTTTTTATGTGTAAATGAGATACATGGTTGGCACATAGAGTTAATTACATAACCTAAATTGTGATTTCTTTAATATAATATTGTGGACACCTTAAGATTTCACCTACGATACCTTGAGTCAAGGACGATTGGTCGCATGAAATGGAACATGTTATGGTTTGTATTTTGTGGATTTCATATTTATGTCCTTGAGTTGTAACGTCCCACGTATATCAAAATTTATGAACCATTTTTTGTATCCATTAAAGATAATTGTATTTTCAATATGAAATAAAATGAATGGGAAATTAGTGAATCAGAGAAATGGACATAAACATGTCATTAGAGTGGGAAGTTTGAAGTATCTCTAAGGCTATTTATGACTATAATTTTTACCCAATACAAGATTTAAGAGAATAAATTTGGGTACAATCTATTTATAAATTTGTTTTGACCTATCCTAATTTTTTAACAATGATCATTTTTGTATTGATCTTTTTGGAAGTGTGTGTTACGAATTCTAGAGACATTCCACCATGATAACATGTTGTCATACGCTTGGAGGGTGGTGATGAACATGCTCTAGATGTTGTAGGCCATATTCAACCAGTACATCCTTGTATATTTCCATTATAGGAACCCAC
Organism: Viscum album; assembly: GCA_963277665.1. Classification (NCBI taxonomy): domain Eukaryota; kingdom Viridiplantae; phylum Streptophyta; class Magnoliopsida; order Santalales; family Viscaceae; genus Viscum; species Viscum album. The sequence continues at coordinate 144,202 of CAUJRU010000993.1, forward strand.
AGTTTTAGTATTCATAGGTGTTGCGACATAGTTATGTGGGTGTTTTATACACCCAATATTGACTTTTAGGGGGCACCACAACCTACCACATCATTGGCTAAGCTGATGTGTGTGTTCAAATAGAATCATTCTATAATGTTTTGGGGGGAGGGTATCCCATAGGCCATTGAGTTTTGGCTTGCGATAAGTCTATCAATATTCGAGCATCCAGAGACATATCCCAAGAGAAGAGTTAATTTGATGACTTATATGATTTTGGCTGAAGAAAAAAACTAGTGGGATGTTTTAAACATAGAATATAGGATTCCCAATAATGTTTGGGGTGATTTATAGAAGATATTTTGTGATTAACTTTTACTTAAGATTTTGTGAGTATTGAAGGCTAGTGGTTTCTAGTTTTCAAATGTGGTAATGATAACAATTATTGAATATTCAGTTTTCTTTCTTGATCTTGATCATTTTGTTATGATATAACTTACTACTAAGGAAACGAAGGTCATAAACATCAAGAAAGGTCATCATAAATTTTTTATATCCAAATAAAATGTTTTTAGGTTGACTATAATTAATGAGATTTTATATCATGCACTGCTTATAGTGTCAAACTTAATGGATGTCATGGGAGTAGAGAAGTTAAGTATAGTCTCTCGAGCCAGTGGATCAACTTATTTTGGTAGGAAATGATGTTTTGTGTCTTCCCTTGAGACAAATACCTGAAAGGTTGTTAGTTATTGTAGAAAAGTTTTCTATAATCAGTGTGACTGATGGGGAATCATGATAATTCATTGGCATCGAGACCTAGTCAAGTGCCGAACTTATTGGTAGGATGATCCATGCACATTTTTTTTGTACGTCCATCCCTCTTGTATGTAAGGGAAGGGGGTTCACACTAAAATGAGGTTCTATGGTGGGTTTTATGGATCCACCATAGTCTGGAAGATGGAACAATATTGGTTATTCAATATATGGTGGAAGTCATGAAAATAGTTGTTAGGTACAAGTTGTATCCAGAAAACAGATTGGACAACTCTAGAAAATGATGTTATTCCATAGGTCCATGCTTCTGGGGAAATATATTATATATAAACTTTACCCAATTAATATAGTCCAAGGATATCTACTATGAGAGTAATGATCTTATTATCCTCTATGTCATTATCAACTATTTTTAATACAAGTGCATCTCATAGATTCATATCAATATTTTCGGTTGAAAGACTTTTTATTTGGGATTAGTTTTCTAATGGTGTCATTAAAATTTATACACCATTTTGGATTAAAACGTTGAGTGTGCAGATCTTTTGGGAGTCCCCCCTTGAGGGTTGTCAATGACACTTCATATGTAATCATTTTTTTCCTCAAGATGGCGGAGTTTTAGGTTATACATTGGATGGGAAGGATACAAACTTATCGAGTTTTCATTGATTTATATCATAAGAGGGATAATTTCAAATCACCTAAGGTAGGAGATCTAATTCACAATGGTTTATGGTATGTCTAGGCAACCCAAGATGGAGCACAACATCATGGGATGGGAGAGATGATAGCCCAAGTTTCTAGTTTGTATCTAGATGGGTCGGTATCACATATGGAATATTTTTTTTCATGTGGTTTATCATTTTTCAGATGTTTTCCCAAATGAATTTTGGGGTTGACCTTCTGATTGAGAGGTGGTGTTTTCTATCAATCTAGTGAAATTAGTTTCACTAGAATCCATTCCACTATATATATTGACTATGATAGATTTGTAGTAGTTTAATAGGCGTTATGATAATTTAAAGGTAAATGTGTTATGCAAAGCAATACATCTTTATGGAGTTCTTCGATTCTTTTTTGAGAAAATTGATGACGGTACACTTAGAATATGTGAACATTACCAACCAATTAACCAATTTAGGGTTATGAATTAGAATAAAATTCCAGAGATAATTTTCCATTTGATCAACTCTAACGAGATCAGGTGTTCGCAAAAATTGATTCGAGGTTGCGATAACACCATATACATGTCTAACATACAAACATACCTTATATAGTTTTTTTATTTAGTATGGTCTATATGTGTTTTTATATATGCCGTAAGGACTGAAAAATTAAAAATGACTTCTCATGGTACTGATAAACTATGTTATCCATCTTCATTTATATTCATTTTTTGTGATTTTCATGGAAGTTTCTTGGTGTATTCTAATAACATCCATTAGGATGACATGAATCCTGAGATCATCTTCGATACACTAAAATAGAATCAGTAATATGATAATCTAAAAAAATTGTTTTCTAGAAGGATATGATTCACTTATTGGGTCATATTATCTTAAAGACATGAGTATTAGAAGACCTAGATAAGTTTAGAGCTATTATTTCCTAGGTGTAGCCAAAGAATTTATTGCACCTACTGAGATTAATAGGGATAGATAGATATCATAGGGATTTCACATAGGATTTCTCACCCATAGAAACACATTTTATAGGGTTGACTAAGAATGGAGTGAAATGTTTATAATCAAATACCAGTGAGAAAACATTTCAAGAGATGAAGGGGAGACTAAATTCATCATAGTTCCTCATTTTTTTTTGATAGGGGAAAGAGCTAAATTGTATTTTGGGATGCTTCAGGTATCAAGATCCCAAAAGTTTTGATGTAATGGGATATACTTGTGGCATACATGACTCTTCTATTGAGTCCACATGAGAGGAATTAACATAAAAACAATAGTGATTAATTTGATGTTTTTCATTATATACACTATTGGAGACATTATCTCCTTGAAGAGAATGTAGTGGTGTATATAGAACAAAAAATCATCATTTATATATTTATACAACATGATCTGAATTCCAGGTAATGAAGGTGGGTTGAGTACCCATATTGTTAAGGATTTATATCTCATATAAGTTTGGAAATAGAAATGTAGTGGGTGATGAAATGACACAAAAAACATATGTACATGATGTTATGGAGGCCAGTAGTGAGTGGAAGCTTATGGATTTGTTTTCAAGGATTCACATATTGGTGTAGGATAGTTTTGTCAAGAAATTCCTCTTTTTTTTAGCTATGAATTCTACCATCCTAGATGGTGTGTGTATGAGAATACTATTAGATTCTGAGGGCCTAGTCCTATGTGATAATATGGATTTTAAGGAACAACTCCTGGTTGGGCTATAGTTGAATATACAATCCTTTGTATTAATGGTAGTGTTTGAGTTCCAGTGGATGTATGTGAGTAGATAATTGAGGAGTTGCACTTCTCAATTTAGGGGGTTCATCCCTGCGTCACCAAGATGTATCATGACATACACTATTAGCAATGGAGGCCGAGTAAGAAACCATTAGTTTATTTTTTTAGGAGGTCTGTAACATATCAATCGATGACGGTGGAACATTATTGAATGATCTGGATTTTGTAGTAGTTACCAATTTTTAAGTGGAAAAGGGTAGATTTCATAATGAATTTGATGATCAGCTTGCTAATGTCACCTTGAGAAAGAGATGTTGTGTGGGTTGTAGTTGATAGGATCATGATGGCTATTCATTTACTACTAATCAGGGAGACATTCTCGGTAGATTATATTAGGGGTTGTATATATGTGAGACAATAAAACTACATAGGGCCCGTTGTACTATAATTTCACACTACAATTTCCTAGTTGCATCTAATTTTTTAAAATTATATAGAGGGCCTTGGGTACACAGGTTATTATGAGAAACTCATACCACAATAAGAATGAGGGAAATTCAGAGCACATGATTCGTTTGCTTGAATACATTATACATAAATGAATCATTTATTTTGGGGGTTTTTGGGAGACACATATTCCTTTGGTTGACATCACCTACAATAATAGCTATCGAGTTACTATAATGATGGAAAATTAGTTGTAGTTTTAAGGTCGGCCTTGAAGTCCAATTTAGTGATTGATAGATTAGGTTAGAAAACTTTTCTGCATCTTTATCTCATGAAAGTAACTTTTGAGAAGGGCTAGTAGAATGAAAAATGGACTGGATATTGGAATGTCGTGATAGAAATCATCTAGAGATCAATATTAATTACCTTTCGAGTTTATGGATGGAGATCATGTCTTTTTTATATATCTCATTAAGGATAGGATATAGATGGATTAATAGATAAGATAAGATTTCATGTCAATATATCTGACTGTTTGAGATTCTCGACAGAGTTAGTCTAGTAGCCTTTCAGTTGTAGTTAACATAGTGTAATTGGGTCATGAGTGACATCTTCCATGTATATTATTAGTGTTTTTATCACTCAGAACCATCTCATAATCTATAGTCTTAGGAAATGGAGATATATATTGATGCATTATTTGAGGAGCATCCTATTCATATTGTTGACAAGAGCATGAATGTTCTCCATTCCTGGTTAGTTCCTCTTGTACACGTACAATTGATGAATAACCATTTATATTAAGTGACTTGGGAGTTTGAGACCAATATACATACTCAATGGAGAGAGTTATTTTCATATGAATATTGGCCACTAATGAGAGGGAAATTTGGGGATGAATTGTTTTATGTGGGAAGATTGTGAGATCCCATGTTTTCCTATGAGGTATGGAACTTTTTTCCTTCTGTTTAAATGTATTTTTATTGCCTAATGTGAATAATCAATTTGATCATGGTTTTATCCGGGGTTTCTTTGGCTTGTTCATATATCAGATCCCAGATTTTTTCGAAAACAGGGATGGGGGCATAGCTAAAAGAAACCAGGTGGGGTAGGCCACAAGGTTTGGATAAGCATGTCGTAGATGGACATAGGGATAGTGGGGTCTAAATGGTTTGGGAAAATTTTGTTGATGGAGGTGCATGCCCATTTGAGGGCCTCTATAGATTTTGATAGTGGATGAGGCACAATTTACAAAAGGATTTGAAAACCATTCACACTAACTATAATGGTTCCCCATAATGAGTTGAATTGTGCATTGTTGGTGCATGGTTTTCCCCACCATGTGACCAAATTGGGTGGTCTAGTAAAATGTGAAAAAAAAACCATTTTTACATTAAAATGTTTAAAACTGTAATCCTATTTCTATTTCATGTATCAGTGGAAAGATCTCATTTTAGGAGAGTTCATTTGATCTAATTTCACAGATTTTGATCCTCTTTAATCCTTTAAACATGGAATAAAACATCGCTGGTCTCACGGTATCATCATCAGCGAGTACCCTCTATTGAGTGATCTATATTTTTTTAGTATAGGTGTCAACTGTGATTTTTTAGGGAGAGGTAATTTTTCTTATTTTCAGGTTCATCATTTGTTCATCATTTTTTTTGATATTGAGTGATTAATCAGTTGATACATGAAGATAACTCTATTGTGGGCCTTTGGTAAATGGCCTAGACAATTCCCACAGGGGTTGGTGTTTTATGAGCATAGGTTAAATTTCTCCGCACACTCGAATTGTCGATAAAGATTGTTAAATAGAAGAAATGATTGAATTAAAATTATTAGATTTTTTAGTGGATTCCCACTAGTTCTGTACAGATTATTGTTGGGTTTTCCCCAAACATAGAACACCGATGGGGTTTTCCTTTGATTCCACCCTTTTGTTATACCACCTATGGGGTGTGTTTCCCATGTAGAGGTTTTACTTTTATAATTTAATTCAATTGAATTTTTTGAAATAACTATGATTTTTTTCCTCATTTTCCAGGTTATACATGATCAAACTTGTTTAACTATTTAAATAATAATTTTTATATGATATTGTTGATCTCATGGAATGTTATAGAATTTTAATTGATGAATTAAAGTGATGAATTGAAATTTTAGTGGATTAAATGGTTGGTACACATAGGATTATGATTCCATTAGATGACATGAACATTAAGTCCATGAATCTTTATTATGTTAGTGGTTTCCTTGGATGAGATTTCTCCTTGGGTGTTAATTAATTGGGATTCCATGGGTATTTCAACAACTTGGACCAAGATTTTCTAGACTAACATTTGACATGGGATGTTGACATGCACCATGGACTCTACCCATGTCTAACTGATTTTTAATTGAGATACTCATGGGGCATGTCAAGGATGCCATGGTCTTCTATATCATTGATCCATCCATATAGAGGTTGGCACTTCTGATTATATAGAATGAACATGGTAAATGTTTTATTAGTTGTAGGGTGAGGCCATGATGAATATTTTGGAATTTGTTTAGATATCCTATAAATGGGTGCCATATTTCAGTTGTCACACTGGATATGTAGACATTCATATTTCTATTCATAAACGAATTGTTATAATATCCTAAATGTTTTTTGTATAGATACATAATTTTCATGATAGATTCAATTAAAATAATTACTTTTACATGGAAATTTCACCTTTATTACTATCATATCTATTTTGTACCATTCACATTACTTTAGATTGTATTTCATGACTTTTATTTTTTATAGACACCATTGGTGGTGGCATACTGAGTGTTATCATAGACCCTATTCGATCTACCATTGGGTTCCTAGAAATATTTCTTGAATATAGTTATAGAATAAAGAACGAAACCATAGTAAGATGCTTTATATGTTCCATGATTAGGATAAACATAGAAAATGACTAAGGAGGGTCTCATTATGAAAGCTAGGATATTTGTTTTTGGTCATTTTGGTATTTTGATACATGTATTATACTAATGCATGTATACTTATTTTAAATTACTTGAAGACACACGCCATGACACATCATTTATTATATGATATTACACCTATAATTATTTATATATTCTTGTCACGGATGACTATCTTCTATATAATAGTTTTACATCCGCTTCTATAGACTACTAATGTTATTATCATTGTTTTAGACACTAACATGAGGGATTTGTCTCCCAATAGAAACACCCTTGGCCCTTGTTTCTAGATGGATGATTAATTCATTCTAGAAGATTCTCTTGGGCCATGTGACTAATATCATGAGGAACTCCACACTAGCATTTAGATCAGGATGTTAAACATAACATAACTCAAGTTCACCTCTATGAATGTAAGTGGATTTCAATTATCTTTTCAGATGATAAATAAATAATATAGTTAAATTAGAAGGGCATATTTCTATAGGATATTTTTGGGACTCAAGTAGGATTTTATTAGTTTATATTCATAAGGAGATTAATTGGAAAAGGGATGGATTGTATATTATTACTTTATTTTATATAATTTTATAGACCATAAATCAAGTGAAAATAATGTGTCACATTGCCTCAAATCTAAAAAGTAGTCCATTTATAAGGAATGGAGTGACTTAAATACCATGTGTGATGAATATATTTTGAAAATTTTTGTTTTATTTTCTGGATAAATTACCACTACATGATTATAAAGAAACATGTGTGGATATTTATTTGAAATTTAAATGGCATCAATGCTTAGGATTTAGGGATTTTGGTTAATTATGGAATGAGGAATAAGGCACTTCCATAGTATGATGTAGTGAAGTATAAAACAATGTTAGTAAATAAGGATTTCAAAAATATAAATGATGAATTTCGTTGGAATTTCAAATGAGATGTTTCTATATGATAAATGTTGAGTCCTACACAACCATGGTCTAAACTATAGTTGATATTGTGTTCATTAATTTGTTGATGTATAATAAATTAAGTGCAGGAAAGAAATACATGTTTACCAGAGATATTTATGGTTGTTTACTTTTACCATTTTTTTCATAGGAATAAAATTTTTTAGATACCACACCATTATCTACCATCTCTATCCATTAAATAATCCCATTACTATTTTATTGGGATTGAGTCTTAAGGAGTGATATTTCTTAGTTATTTAAATATGATCAAGATATGATGTCCCTTATCATGGAACATGTCCCAATTTCAGAATAAATTATCATTTATAAATGGTTATGAGTGATCATGTTGTATAACAAGTCTGTATCGATGATATTTCAAAGAAATTAAATTCAATTATATGGAAAAATTATACAAGACATAATCTTAAAGAATGAATTGAATATATTCAGTGAATATTTCTGGATATTTGTATGATTTTATTGAATAAAATAATTAATGGATCAAGGGATAATCATACATGATATATAAAGATATTCGACACATCATTGTATAATATGTGTTCAATATTGATCTAGAGGCTTCAAAAAATAATGAGTTGTTAATGATTTGATAATAAACAATTGATGGATGTTGATTTTATGAATTTTTATTTCCTCATTCAAATTCTATGAGAAATATTTACTATTAATGATATATAATATATTTATTAGTGTGAAAATTATGAATTTCTTATTGAGTTAAAAAGGATACATAAAAGTGTACATTATTTTGGGTATGCTGAAGAGGAAATGAAAAAAGAGGATTGTATAGATGAATAAACCCAATGATACATTTATAGAAGCCTAATATGTATAATTATTATCTTTTTATTAAAAATATATTCAACATTACTATTTTTTAGGGTGAAAAAAAACAAAGCCATCAGATACTCTTACATTCAATGAGTTCATGGATAATCCATGATCATTATAATATAAATGATTATTATAGAAAACAACATAATTGTTGGGTATTTCGAATCTTAATAAGGATTTGCTACCCAATTTTTGTGGTGGACCATAAAAACATCTAGTGAGCCTACTATGTTTTTAATTTTTTTATCTCATAATAATATAGTAATTCACAATAAGAGGTGAAAGAGGATAATTATAAAAAAAAATTAATAGTAATTTTATTCAATTATTCACCCCACCCTTAGTGAATTATCAATAATCTCGTATGTTATTTTAATGAATTATCATAGCATTTTTACATTTTAATTTTATATCATATTTAATGTTTTATGAGAAAGTGTTCCAAAATGATTTAAAAAATAAGATTATAATTTATTTATTAAACTTGTACTTTTTATATTGATGAGAAAATATGGTAATTCTCGCTTTTGATAAAAAAAATTATTTTTTAAAGAATGATTAAACATTTCTATACATGTAATCATTTAGTATGTATGTTTTCAAGGATTATAATTATTCTTTTTTCCTTATATTGAATTGTCTTATGTGAAAGTAGTTGATAGTATGAAATTTTCAAATGATTATAATTCTAAAATAATGTATTCTCATCTCATTCTATAAAAGTTATAAAAATGTAAATATAAAAATTACATTCATTAGATATTTGGGTAAAATTACAATATATTTTTTAAGGTAATGAGAATGTGTAGGAAAATGAGATACATATTTTGAGGGTGAAATATTCTATTTGAAAATGAATAATGATTTTTACGTGGATAAATTCATCATTGAGTGAAATTAAATTCCTATAAAATTCCAAGTTATTAGTGATAATTTATATGAATGTACAGTAATTTGGAGATCATAAATATTGGATATGACATATTTGATACAGAGAACTCAGTTGATGTGGAACGTGATCCAGGTACACATTCATTGGATGATATATATATAGTATTCTAATGTCATATGATTTGTTAATTGGAAGCATTATCAAAATTAAAAAATGAATAATAAGTAATTTTCCATTAATTTATTGAAATAAGAAAAATATTACAAATAATGTACATTGTCAATAAGAGGATTTTTATGAAGAAGAAGAAGTAGTCCATTTTTTTTACAAATTCATGCCCCATATTTATGAAGGTATGGGTTGATCCCAAAGAAATATTATGGGTAATCTAGAATATAATGGTTACAAATTTTAAGTTATTTTATAGTATATTTAAATGTGTAAAATGTTAAAAGGAACAATGATTCTGAATATGTTCGTGAGAGGCTATGTAGTCGCTAAAAACCAATTGTTCAAAATAAAAAATCAAATATTATCAATGATTTGGAAATATATGAACATTTTTAAACCCAATAAGTCAAATTTCATATAAATTTATGAAAATGATGGTGGATATGTTGTTGAAGGAGATGTTGAATCTTATATTTATGTCGATGAAAATCATAATATTAAAAAAGATAAATCCGGAATAATTAACTACTGGATAAATTTATAATACTGATTGTGAGTAATTAACCTTAAATGATCTTATGTTAAAATAAAAACTGAAGATCTACCTTTATAAAATCACAAAAGTATAGAAATGGATGAAAAATTTAATCCCATGAATTCAATATTTATATATCAGTGATTCTATTTATACTAATAATGAGTTAATGATAATGAATAAAATCAGAAATCTGATGGAATTTATTATAAATAGAAGAAAACGATTTTCATATAGAAGATAAATTTTTATAAAAGGGATTGACTATAGACATCTTAAATGAAAATATAGAGGTATAAAATAAAATAAAGAAAATCGGATTCATCTTCGAAAATTATGTTCATGATAATATAGGTATACGAAAAATTAAAAGTGGTGGAATATTTTAATTTTCAATGTATTATAAAACATAATAAGTTTAACTATTATCACATTAAAATATTATAAATCTCCTTGGCTATAATGGGATAATTTTTAATTCATAGATATGAGTGAAGAAAGTCAAATTTGTGTGAAATAAAACAAATTCTCTCAAATATAGATACTATAGGAAAACTAAGTTGAACGAAACAAATTATATAATTGTTGACATTGGATTTAGAAATAATAATACATGAGTAATGGGGAAAACTAAGGTAGTGTATTAAATGTTTTACCCACAAAAAGGATCTAAAAATTTTGTTCAAAATATTGAAGGTGAAAATGTGCCAATATATAGATATGATGTCAATATCACAGGAAAATATGAATTTTATAGTAACTATTGTCAATGTATGTGACTCTTGGAACATTGAAATGTGAAGGATTTAATCAACAATGATCCAATAATTGTGTATTTGTTTGGGAGAGGATGTATAAGGTAGTTTCAAACCACTCCATGATGAAATGTTTTAAGGAAAAATGAAAACGCTATACTAATGGTCTAGAATAATGTCCATCCATTAGAAATGGTTTGTAACATAAGTGACCAACCAAGTAACTCTTATGAAAAAAATGTGAAATTTTACATTCTCATATAATTATGAATTATAAAACCAAAAATACATAGAGAATGGAAAATATGATGGTATTAATTGTTGAAGATAAAGTAAAATATTCACAAAACATAATGTATATAGATAAAATATAATTAATATAATTCATAATTTATAATATATTTAAAGATCCAAAATAACGTGTTGATTTTCATGGATGATGCTATGATACAATAAAAATACAATTTTATTAAGGTAAATAATGTCAGTTTAGTTTCCCCTAGGGTAGAAATTAGTGGTAGTGTCCAAATAGGGTGTCACAGTGGTCATCAGATTGAGTCTCCTTGACTTTTAACCCATATGTTTCATGTTTTATTTATATGTTTGTAATTAATCCCTCAAAAATCAATTTTAATGAATTTTTATTTTTATTGATTGGAAAACATGTGCTGTTGTTAATGAAATATTTATATTTTTATGTGCCAAAAAATAATTAATTGATTATATGTCATCCATGTGATGTAGGAAATGCAGTGTCATTTAGATATTATATCTTCTTGGAAAAAAATCTAAGATGATAATGTGTATTTATGAGAGGGTAGTGATCATAGGTAACCATGATTCATGTTGGTGAAATAAAAATCATTCTTCTTATGTTTAGGGGTATAAATCATTTGTTGAATTTAATTATTGGTCATATTGGATAAAAATATCATTACAATGATTTCCAAAGAATATAATTATAATGATTTACTAATTCTATGGAATGTACGAAATTATATTTAGTAAATAAAAAAATGGAGATACAATTAATTACTTACCAAATAATGTATATATTTTGAAATATGTCCAATCAGATACCAATGGTCAATGTATTTTATGGAATATCAAGAAGATATGAGAAATTATAGCTCAATATTTTGTTAATTTTATAGATTATATCAATAATATCAAATTTATTATGTTCTTGGTTTATAACCTTGTCGGTCGAGAGATGTTTAAACGTCTTAGAAGCTGTTTTGAGGAATGTATTCTCTCCCTAATGAACATTCATATAGTAAACTGCAATGAATATACTAGTGGAAAATTATAATCATTTGTTTATAAGTATGGTATTTTTCATGAACATATTTTACCACACATCCCATATGAAATTTTTTCATTGAGTTAATCAACAATAATTTTCCAAAGATGGATCATATAATGTTTATAATGCATGATAAGTCCTATTATTTTTTAGGAGATGTAATTGAAAATTTTGTTCATATAATGTTTTCCTCAGTAATTATATATATATATATTTAGATATGAGATATAAAATAATAAGTTGTGATTCATGTATTACTTGATTGTATTTTTAATCCCATGTATTATCAATTTTATCAATTAAAACCATGTTATATTTCATTTTATTGTTGTTAAATTTTTCTTCTTTGTTTATCTTTCAAATAGAATAGAAAAAAAATTATTTGACAAGAACATTGTATAGATTTAAAATAATACTAATGTGCATGCATTAGACAAAATAATTAATGAAAGTTCACATTAGGATGAAAAATCAAGAACTAATGTTAATGAGGAGGTTTTTATTAAGGACCATGGGGACTTTTTCAAATTATGAGAATTCATTGGATCATTAGGAAAAATAAGATTATATATCTTTTTAATTTTATAAATAAAAATCGTCTTCACTCATTATAAGATAAGAAGCGAGGTGTAGTTCAAAAACATTATTTGAGAAAAAGGATATCTTAATTGGACTTTGAGAAATTGAAGGACATTGATACACACAAAATTGATTTATGAGGTTAAATAAGGTGATATTGAAGTGGATTATAGAAATAATTATAGGAATAATGGAATGAACTATGTGTTATATTATATTTAGAGGAAGGATAATTGGTAATTTTTAATGAATCTGAAAATAATATTGTTAAATGATCAATGTGGGTGTTTCATAATTATATGTATAAAGGAGAATAATTAATAAGAAATCAAAAATAATCATCTGAATATTTTACTCGTTGGTTGATGGAATTTACATTCATGAGACCTTGACACAATTATCTATAAATAATAATTTTTATATATTTATTTCTATTACATTTTAAAAGAAATAAGTGATTCTATGAATGAGTTTCTTGCCTTTCTTCCTCAATATATATTTTTAACAAAACAAGTAAATAGAAAATGGTTATTTTATATTTCTTTTAAACAATAAATAATTTATTTTCAGTTTTGGTATACCTTTATATGGTTTAATATAAAATCTATGTTAAATATATTATATTTTATACATGTTTTTAAAGCTTTAAAATATGAATAGTGTCTACAAATATATATATATTAATAAAGGAAATGAGATATCACTAATTACTATTATATATTTTGATTATATTATCAGTCCTATAATTAAAAAGATACATGAAAGTGGTTCTATTTGGATATTGAGATGTTTTTTAAAGGTCCATTTCAAGAGATATTATATATAATATGGGTTCTTAGATATCTCATTAGGAGGACTCTGTATTTTCTCTAAAGAGAATAATGTATGAGAACATAATATTATGTTTTTATTAGAGGATTTAAAGCTAGTTTTAACCTAAAAATTATAGGTTATATATGATTTACAAATTTTTAAAATTGAATTATATTCCTGATAATTGAGGATGATTACTAGGATTCAGCATAACATGATAGATTTATCACCATATTTTGTGTCAATTGTTATATTCTGTACTAGATTTCAATGTTCACCAAATGTTTATCATTTAATTAATAGAAATAGAATACGTAAGTATATAAATGAAATGATGTATTATTTTATTGATATATTATAGTAATAGTGGGACTAATTGTATAGATACATAGATATAGATTTTTGTAGGAATGATGGTGTTAAAATATCCACATGTGAAGGAGTTTTCTTACTCCTATAAATTTGTTTATGTTGGAAAACATTGAAAAAATGTTCAGTGGAACTTTTTACTACTAATGTATAATATGTTTCTAAAAATAAATAAAGAACCCAATTGATGAGAATGATTACAAAATTTCATCATCTCAAGGTGGATGTGATGTGGAAACTATTTGTTGGTTCTGATAATAAAAGTGCAATAAAGTTTTCCAGAAATATTTGGGGGAGCCCAAATATATGAGTTTAACCTTTTAAAAGAGAGATATACATTTTAAGAGGAGTATATATTTTTATAAATTTTTTAAAAGTATAATTTTATGATGTTATCATCATTATTTGAGTTGTGAAGTATTGTATAATTTTTTTGATCATTAATGTTGGAATATGTTATAAATAATGTTGAACGAATAATGTTTTTAGTACATGAACTAATGTTATTTTTAAAGAAATTCATTTCCTATGTTTATTTTTGAGAAAAACATAATTAGAAAAAAGTGAATTTAAATGATAGGATTTTAACATTGAATATTTATTTTCATAACAATGTGAAGTTCACTCTCACAGCCAAAGAATTTTTTAAATTGAACAATTATTAAGTGGGATTTGTTAGAATAGTGACTTATACTCATCAATGAACCACATAATCGAATGTGGTTGATTGGTGAATCCATAAATAATTTTGATGGTTATATTGAAATTGCATGTTTATGAAGATCTCATTGGTACCTATGAAGAATTTTCAATATTTTGATGTTGTATGTGAATAATTAATTTATATATTTAGTTTATATTGATGGTATTTTTTTCTTACCACTACATAAATCATTTTCAAAATCATTTGTTATGTAGTTTTTTAGTTTACATGATATAAATTTTGAGGTTATATAGATATTTAAATACCTTGGGAGAATATTATATATTGATGATATTATCATAATGTGATGCTAAAATCACCATTGCGTGACCATACAATAAAATAGTGTGCACATGAATTTTTTATTAACAAATGGAGACATGAATTAGTCACCCAACTCATATCCCTCAAATAGTTATTAAAAAAATAATATTTACAGTGGAAACACTAGGTGAAAAGAGTGTACACCAATAAGAAGAATTGAATGGTTACACAAAAAAACTATCAGACACAAAACATTGAAGAGGAAAAAGTGGCAAAGTGTACCGGCTTCCATCCATGATCCTATCTTTCACTGAGAAACCATAACATAAAAAATCGAGACCAGGTGAATGTCTTCACGTTAATCTGTTACACGGTCGCGCACTTACACATTGAAAAACCTTACGAATATCACATCTCCCTTGGAGGCCTATGCCACAAGCTCTCTAATGACAAAAATATATAAACCACCATATGAATCATTTGTGAGTTAGTACACTTTGAGAGAATATCCATTGAATGTTTCAATTCCCTTAAAGCCAAGATTGAAAAAAAAAATCCATAAGAGTTCACATAAAATACTTTCTTTTCAATGCCCAAAAAATCACATTAAGATTGGAAATGACATGGGCCTCAAGAGGATTGTTTTTAAATATAGAAAAATCCCCAGAATATTCATCAATAATGAACTTCTCAATCTGACATGTAATCTCTCAAGATGGAACCAGAACAAGTGCTTGGCAATATTAATGTTTCTGGAGAATATTAGGACAAAATCACTGCCTCTAACACAATAAAAACTTATGTCACACCAAAGAATGATGTAAAAGGAATAGCAGATGATATGTGTTTTTGATCCCGAAAAAATGAACATCGATGAAACTACTTTCTTGTAAGTCCTGTTTCGGGCACTGTAAAATCTGGAATCATCTCCATCAAATTGAAGGAAACTATTTATCTCAAAAGGAATATAAATTCAAGAAAAAGGGGTATCATTACCACGGAATGGTCTTGAAATCAGAGTCAGTTTTTTCTTAAATTTCTCCACCATAAAAATGATCATTTTCTTTTTTATTTGAAGGTAGTTCTACATGGAAATTTCTTTATTCCTGTATCATTTTAATACAATATAATCTTTCTCTTCCATCTAGACTTCTAATTACTCACTGACATTGTCATAATATTGATATTCATCCCTCACAGCAGGTTCCTCTTCCACATCATTGTTAGAATCATCCAAAATATTTTCAGTAGGTGGTGACATAATCTCCGGCTATGAAAGAATAATAGGTATTGTCTTCCAAGATTCCTCTATGGATCTTTTAACTATAGTTCTGTTAAGGTGAGAATAGTCACTTTGAATCCAAGTTTGTTTTTGAAAATTGGCATGATTAAACCATATGATTGAAACATTGGGTTTTCCTCTTCCTATCACTTGACTTGAAGAAGGTATCCTCAATTTGAGATGCATGGTTAGGATCTTCCTCTATGGAATCACTAGAGTCAGACTGCTTATTCTTGTCCTACTCATGTAGAAGTTGAGGAGCATCAGTTACTACAGAGGGATTCTCAGATTCATTGTGTGACACCTCGTCACACAATTGTACAATATGAGAAACAACATCAACTTCAGGAAGATGATTAGTCGGGGAGTGGGAATTATAATTCATGACATCCTTATTAGCAGGATCCTCATTCCCTGGAGGAGAAGAGTCTATCTCCTTAAGATCACATTTTTAATCCAAATTGAATGATTGAGAGGAGGTGCATCAAGTTTGGTCCCGCATTCCTTTGCAATATGTACAATTTTAATACACATAAAGCACTAGTCTCGACAATTTTAAATGATGACCTCTTGGAGAATCCCAATGTTTCCATTTTGTATCCAATTTTTGTCCACAATTTTCCAAAAATAGTGTGTTATTATATTAATCCAAAAGGTAGTGATGAAGTGTGAAACCATAAATAATTATGATTAAGTGTGAACATTCCATGGTGTGAGAAACATATTCATACATTAAATATTTAGGGATGAGAATACTGTGAAACAAGGCATTATAATACCCATTTTGATGAAGTGTGGACATATTAATTGAAAATATCCTATGACATGCCATATTTAAGAAAAAATAATATGTGGATAATAAATGCTTCCAAATATTGACTAGAAATGATCGTAGGGATAAATTTGTGACTCTGGGTATTCTCATAAATATAATCTAAATTATTTTATAACAAAAATATTGACTTTTTTATGGATGATCGAATAGCCCAAAATGTTTTGGGAGTATTGAAGAATTGGATATGAAATTATTGAATTTAGTTTCTTATTACAATTTTAGAATTTAAATTTAAATTTTATGATGTATGTTCCTTTTTAATATTGGAGAATATTTTAAATTTTGAAAAAATTTGATTGAGTGTTAACTAGAAAAGAGGAAATTGAATAGTGTAAATTCTAATGGGAAATTGGATTACTAAAAAATCATTATAAAGGAGAATATATGAATAGAAATGAAAACATGTGGACATATAAATTGGAAAAAAATATTTACCATTGTGAAAAAATGATTCCATATATTAGTATTTATTGGAGAATATTATATATGATTTGAGTATTTTATTGCACCATGAGTTGATTGATATTCCAAACTATTTTTTATCCAAATGATGATTCTAGTGGATCATAGTGTCAAGGATTATTTAAGATAATTATATAGATTATACACTCATTTTGATTATTTGGAATCATAAATATATGATGTTTCTAATATGTTTATACTTTTTTTTGAATGGAAATGATTTAGTTGTTCACTACAATAGGTGTCACTTTTTGTCTAAATATGTATTTAAAGGAAATCAATTCACTGATTCAGCCCCCATGTGATTTATGTTTTATCATTTGGGGGTTTTTAATATTTGGTGGTGGTTGATTGATATATAGGCAAGGATAATATATCCATATGTATAAATAACAATAAAAGTGAAAAACCTTGAGGAAACTGCCATCATAATATTTAAAAATCACATGAATATATATCATATCTAAATTTTATCAATAATTATTTATATGACAACATGATACATAAAAAAAGAGATTATATTTATGAAAATAATAAAATATATCATAAATATTATCTCTAATTGATACATCATATACAATATGTAAAAAAAGATTAAAAAAGTAAATCAGAAGATCCAAAAAAATATGCTCTGTGTTCTAGAATATTATCCTCTCCCAATACTGACGGTACATTCTAGTTCAACCATATAGCGTAGTAGGGATCTTATCCTAACCATGGTCATGAAACATAATTCTTACACAAGTGAAAGGGTGCCGATTCGGGTGTGATTAAAACAATATTATAGATAAATATTATTTTCCCTATAAAATCTAGTAATAAATATCTATAGTCACTATTGATGGATAACAATGCAATAATGAAATATCCAATGTCCCGTTAGAGTTCTCGACAACTGAACAACGACTGATTATACATGTATTGGATACAATCATAATTATATGGTACAGAAATAGTAAAAATAGTCATCACAATGAATGGTTTAATACTACCCATACCAAATTCATTGTGAAATGGTTATTAGTATAAAATAAACTAGGTTAATAAAGCATTAAAACCATAACCCGTCATTGTCAAAAATCTATGAAAAATCTAATATAAAATTTGAAAGAGGCATTTCCTACTAAATTGTATTGATCGATACATTTCATAAAAAATTATTACATTTTAATAGATAATTTCTCTATATATTTTACTAACAAACACAAGAGGATCATAATGGTTAATTTCATTAGAGACTAGAAAAAATATTTTTATTTCATAAAAGATAACCATCATATCCCATAAGAATCATCCAACATAGTAACATTATTTTATATTTCATAAATAAAGCCTATCTTCATATCCTAGGGAATTTAAATGATGGAAATGGTGAAATTGAATGCCCAGTATGTTTAATTGATGGAGATATCCATGATCACACAAGAAAATAATGAGAATAAGGGTAAGGAAGAGTGATATTACAACTGGAAATCCATTCCCAGTATATCATAAATCATAATATAATTCCATGTAATGAATCATGTATCTTCATAATACATAAACCATAATATAATCAAAGAACTTGATCCTTTTAATAATAACATTGGCATAAGATATATTTTTTTAGCATACACAAAATCAATGAAAATGAATTCCTCAGTCTAGTATCACTTCCAATATAATCACAGTGGATGGGTTATAGTCTCTATACCATTATAGTTTTATTCAAGGTTTATTCCTAATACTATCATATTTGAAAATTTTCATTAATGAACTTGGTATACTTCCCATTCCAGTCCTTATTATCTCATGATATTTCCAAATTTTGTCGATAAATTTAGAAATATATATAATTTCAAGTCCAATAATCACACAATGATAAGAAATTAATTTTCTCAAATATGATCATAACACATTCATCATATATCGTATCTCATGTGAAATAAATATGTTTCAAAAATATTTAAACATTTCATCAATAAATTACCCTTGAAAAATGAATGGGTTCCAAAAAATCACATATTCATACTCATAAACTATCAAGTAAAAGAATATGTATTATATATTTGGATTATATCCCTATAATAACGTATATAATATCAAATAATTTTATCAATATGGAAAATACCATTTAAATATACCTTGGAAAATTTACTGAAAAATACCCTATTCTTTTTTGAATCAAGTAACAAATATTAAAAAATTTAAAATATTTTAAAATATGAAGTGATCATTTTCGGGAAATAAACATAAAAATTTTTAAGGAATATTCATAAAATTTATTATTATTATTCATTATAAATTATATTCGAGGAATGTACATTTAAACAAATATTCCTTCCGTGTTTTAGATAAAAACACAAAAGTAACATGTTCAAAAAAGGAAAGTAGGTTATTTTTATCCCATTAAAAAAAATTTAATCATGTGGAAAGATGAAATTAAAATTAAAATTTGAGTATTAAAAATTTTTTGAAAACATTTAAATGAAACCATGGACATTCAAGAAAAATTATTTTAGACCATAGTGGGAAATAAATTAGGTTTTCTTTAAAAAAATCATTTAGTATATTGTCACGAAACGAATATGGTCGCCACCAATCCCGCCCCCAAACCCAGCCTATGACAAGGCCCGAAGGGAGTTCCCGATCCCCATCGGCTGGAACAAGTGCCTGGGTATCATAAAATGAAAATTTGGGAATGATTTAACTGAGTTTATAAACAAAAAACAACAAAATAATCAAAAAACCAAAACTGGATTTTTCAAAACAAAACATCTTTTACTAGAATTCAGAACTGGATTACACAATTTTAAACATTGTATGAAGACCATTAAAAAGGTACAAAACCAAGAAAAGAGAGACCATGAACATCAACATAGAAAGAGGCACCTCCCTCAAGCCATCTCCAGAACACTACATCACGATGGACCACTAAAAACCTGAACCAATGACATTAAACCTGTACCAAATCCGATGACACAAAATAAGAATGTCTACTTACACCCAATGGTGTAAGTAGGGTGTGAGACAAATCCCAATAGGATAACACCACTAAGAGATTCCTTGTGAAAAAAATTTAAAGATAATAAGCAAGCAAGATTTCAAAAACATGAAAAGCTTGTTACAATTTCTAAAAGACGCAACATTGAAAAAAAAGATTTTTTAAGTGGACTAATTTAAAGAATAAATACTTTTAAAATAAATACCAAAGCTACTAAATTTTCCAGCCACTCATACCATATGCCGATAGTATGCACAAAATATCTAGTGAGAACAAGAAATGGGAAATAACCCCTAGACACTAGCCAGTTGTGGGTCCCAGGTACCTCATATCTCTGTCAGAGTAACCATCAAAAATATCTTTTCTCGTGCACGAGCCACTAGTAGGGAACATACCCATAACCTAGGGGTTCCTAATCATAATCATCATAGTTCAGTTATATTTTTATGTGTCAATATTGCTAAGTGAAACTGAGGCCAAACCCCACAGATTCATTTGCAAACTAGTACATGTCCACCCCCATAGATACACGGGTTTTCCCTTTGGGATCAAACAAGTTCATCAAGTCAATAAAATTAATTTTCATAAGAAAATATCATTTCCATATCATAAATTTACCAAACATACCACATGCATACACCACAAGTATAAAAAGTCCACTTTTCATTCAAATTGATTTTGAAATCCGACTCACACAAAAATTGCCCACAACCCTTTTCACATTTCATTTACACTTCCACAAATCCATTAAAAATTTCTATAAAAACATTCCAATATATTAAAACACTCGTAAAATCCCACTCACTTGTTACATAATACCCTTTTACCTTCAAAATCATGTTATCATCAAACTTACACGAAACATCCATCAAACAAGTTTCGCTTCAACAGAACAATTTAATAAAACATTTCATAAATTTACAAAACATTAATTTTTTTTGACATATTAAAACATCACTTCACCATTTAAAACCCCATAATAGGTGAATACACATACCAAACATTACATATACACCATTTTCCCAATTTGTTTAACCAACTAAAACATTTACAATTTTCATTAAAAGAACCCAAGTGGTGTAAATATGTCTTGCACACAAAACCCATTTCAAAAAACACTTTTTAAGACAAAGCACACCAACCCCCTAACAAAATAGAATTGGAATCCCAATAAACATGTAATAATCCACATTCAAATGTTATAAAATCACCTTGAACAATATCACAAAAGATACCCCTGAGAACACACAAATCTATAAAACAGTTTCAAGGAGTATAACAAGGTTACACACATAAAACCCATTCAAAGTCCCCGCTTATTTAGGCCCACATGACACTATATCATTACCCATGAAAAATTGTCAGCCCCATTCAACAACTAATAAATCACTTCCACATTTTAACAAACCACCACAAGAGATAACACATGAAATACATTTGAAAAATACACTCTACAAACAAAAATGTAATTTAAATACCAAATGCTTTACTATTAATACCAAAAATGGTTTTCACATAATGGAAAAAATATAAGGAACATGCAAAAATTATTTACTCAATAAAACAAACTCATCATTAAATGGTTACCCACAGAATCACCTACCAAATTAGTTAAAACATTGAATTCCTTGTGCGAAAATCAAATCGCACCACCGCTGTAACAAGAGGTACATAGATGAAACCTAAAACCACAATAAAAGTCCAAGAAAACCCAAGGTTAAACCCGAGGTTCAAAACCCTACACCATGGTGATTTTTCACTTCATGTAAAAGGGAACAAAACCCTAAAGAAATAGAATTAAACCCTAAGAAATTTTAAAGGGGAAATAAATGCACTAACTAACTTGTGAAATATTGAATGAATCTCCCCAAAACACCAATATCTAAAATTTAAAAATGCCACAATTCAGAGATTGTATGAAAACAAATTATGAAGTAATTTAGAATCTATAATGGAGGTAAAAGAGTAAGAATTGAGAGAGTTATTAAGGAATGAACTTACCTCATCAAATCTGGCCTATTTTAGAAATTGTAAGAATTTCATCCATAAATATCGATTCCTAAGAGCTCCAAAGATGGGGGGAAAGAGACTGGGGGCGAGGTTGGGTGTAATGGGGTAATTTGAGACTTGGAATCACCGTAGAATACATAATATTGAATACGTTATTAAATAAATAAATGTAATTTTTAAAACTGGATATGGGCTTATGGGCAGGCCCAATCACTTAAATAAAAACCAAACAAATCCCTGGTTATGTATTTCCAGAGGCGCAAAATTTTAATTGTGGTGATAATATATCAGAGGAGGACATTCAGAAGTTTGAATGACTGAAACATATTTTAAAATGAAGATGTTATAAATGAAACAGAATTGATTTTTAAATATGGAATTGGGAACACAGTTTGCCGAATTCATAAAAACTCACTTGTTTCTATAAAACCTTTGGAAACCCCCCAAAACAAAGCATTAATGGAAATTAAAATAAAAATACATTAAAAATAATCTATATATCTGATAATTATCCCCACCATGAAAACTTTCCACCCCGGAAAGTCACAAAAAGGCCAAAGAAACAACCAAACCCAACTAAGAAACCAAGAGGTACTCCCTTGCCAGGTTTCTCCCCCAAATGCCAAAACACCTCCAATGATCAAAGAAAGAAAGAATACATACACAAACCAAACATAAACCACATTCCTGAAACAATAAAGAACATTCATACTTTATCCCAAAATAAAACTCCTCAAACACTATCCGAACAAGACTCAAACAATTCAGCCAAACAAACAACAACTCCGAACAAGGTTACATTTACCTTACATTAGCTAAACTGTTGGGAGCTCTCCAATACAAACGTTTACTAAAGGAAGATGTTGGTATCTAGAAATATCCAAATGAGACTACCGACCACCCATATAGGACCGTGGATAAATCTGAGCTTTTGGTATGGGGGGATACAAATTGGCACCCAACCATAAGAGGCAACCAATATTATTTTTGGAGATAGAATCAAGACAATAATAGAAGGAGGCCTGAACGAACTTCTTATCACAAAGGGTAGAATTCCATTCACAGTTTACGAAGGAACGTACATGAGAATCATATTGGGTATCCCCACCATAAGAACCAACCATCCTAACCGACCAGCATGGGCCGACACAGAAAGATCCATTTTTTAAATATTTGGGAAGGGCGCAGGGTCAGTCCACATGGTTTGGGAAATTCTGCATTAACTATGCAGATCATTATTTTCGCATGGATTCCTGGAACATGGTCACTAATAATTATACACAAACTGTGTCCTCATCACATCTATCCAAATTTAGAACCATTCTATAATGACCTGGTGGAATCCAAAGGGGAAGGGAATGACATAAGGTGATGGCATGGGTACAATGCCCTCAGCCTATTTCCACCGAATAGAAACAATAGAAGAAATAAGATGACACTAGAGTTTTAAACTCTTACTATCATTCATACTTTGGATAAGTCATTGTACATGGGTTTAAAAAACCCTGTGATTTCCCTTGACTACGAGCCATCTTCTCTCCGAGACCTATGGCTGGAGCTCAAATGATTGAAGCATCTTCGGCCTTGCAGTTATGCTTTGTAAACTCCCTGAACGAGAATTCTTCTTTCAGTGCAACCGAAAACTACATCGCAATAACCAATAAGCATTAAAATACATAATACATTCCAAACTCACTTTACCCTAACTTGATATTTCAGTGAATCAAGGTCTTAGAAGATGCACACACATCACACCTTGTTTGTTCGGGTGAGAAACAATAGAAGTAAAGAACACCTATACCCACCTTCCTCTAAAATGGAATATTTTTAGGTTTTTACATGGGAGAAATTCTACCAACATAATGATACTCTAATAGGATTGCACGAATTTTACCATTAAAGTCAATCGAGTGCATGAAATCACAAGGTTTCACCAAACATGACCATTGCGACTGATATAAACAATTCATGGAGTGGGACCTTATACAACATCCCCAAACAACACAGAACTCTAGAAAGTGGCCACAATAACCTCTCATGACCAGATTTACCGCATTGGTAGTTAATGGTGAACTCCTACTTCAAAGAGACTATGAAGTACTGAGAGGATGTCTTAGACACCATCTAGATACTCATCCACACTAACAACCCCAGAACACTTCCACCTTCAGCAAATCAAGAAACATAAGAGGCGAAGGTCTCTTTCAACCTCCCATGATCACTATCCCACTAAAAGAGGATACACAAAACCAAGAAAGGAAAGGGTGTAGACTCAATCTAAAAATCTCAAGAAAAAATTCCTTATATTGATCAACTGGAGGGTCTTCGAATGGAGAAAAAATATAGCATTCACTTTAGTTGTGCACTAACCCTTAATGGGGGTGTAACTTATCCAACACTTAATCCTAAGGACCCAACCAAGATGGTCAATTGGTCAAGATATACCACAAAATATATCCAAACACATGAAAGGAAACACCATAAAAGCATCCCAAAACATTTCTCAGAAGCGACCACTAACCGTCCCTACAACACAACTAACCGACCAAACACAAATCCAAAACACAGTTCAAACAGAAGGGGTTTTTTCACTCAAAACATCCCACAACAACAGCATTTTCATAAACCCATAATACAAATCATCCCAAAATATTCATAAATACAACAATTTTTTAATCAATTTCTTTGAAAACAAATGGTTCAGCGGTAAGCGTATCCACCAATGGTACCCCATAGGCCTAACACATGCATGTTTTTTTGCCACACTGGGCACCCTCCTAATATCCGTCCCGGCACTCATCCAGTCATGCCATCAACCATACATCATTCCATATATCCCCATGCATGTGGTCGCTCATGGAAATACCAATGTCTAAAATAAGGATTCTTTCCACTTTTCAAAACTAAAACGGTCAACCAACACATCCTATTTCTCAAAACCACCAATCAGGAGATCGAACCCAAATTACCGCATTAAAAAAACTTTTCAGAAAGGAAAAATCATTAACATGAAAAATCACATTCATGTTTTTTACATCAATTTCAAAACATTTCATCCCATTAAGACACCTTTAAATAGTTTAGATAACACTATTGGAAACACTTTTTCAAAACCATCTTCAGTATTATTTTTGCTTTCAAAATAGTTGTAAGCACACAATTTTCCATTTCAAAATAATTCTAAATATTTTTTTCCACCATTTCATAAATCAAACCATTCAATATTTATTTGGAAATAATTTCACAAAATCATTACACATCATAAAACAATGTCACTTTAAAACCAAAGTTCCAAAATTTAAAACTAAAGAACACAAGACAATGCGAGGGGAAACTAGTTTCAGTGGGTGACTTGGAAATATGGTTGGAGGCCATATTCCAATCACTTCACTATCACAGAGAGAGTTCTAGGGAATATCCTTGGCTCCACATGGCTTGTCAGGCCCTGCGAGCTCACTGAGACCTTTAACCCAACTCTATTTTCATTTCCCTTAAACATCATTAAACAAAGAAAACCAAAGGACTCCGAAAGGACCCGAATTCCCATGTAGACCTGAATCCCATCATGAGGTGTGGTAAACAGTCACAATACCCATAACTAGAATTCCATGTCCCGACAGTCCTAACTCCAGACTATCTCAACTGTTCCCCATATAACATGACCCAAAGAGAGAGAACTAGCTCTGATACCATTTTGTCACAAATCGAATCTGGTCGCCATGAAACCGGGCCCCAAACCCAGCCCATGACTAGGCCCTAAGGGTGTTCCTGATCCCCTTGGGATAGCACAAGGGCCTGGGTATCATAAAATAAAAATTTGGTATCGATTTACCCAAGATTATAAATTTAAAACAACAAAACAATATAATAAACCAAATCTAGATTTTTCAAACCAAACCATATTTTACTAGAATTCAGAACTAGATTACACAATTTTAAACAATGTTTGAAGGCCATTAAAAAGGTAAAGAGCCATTAAAAGACATCCCAAGAACATCCACATGGAAAGATGCACCTCCTTCAAGCCATCTCCACAACACTGCATCACGATAGACCGCTAAAAACCCTAGCCAATGACATTAATCTTATACCCAAAGCTGTGACACAAAATAAGAAAGTCTACTTATACCCAATGGTGTAAGTAGGGTGTGAGCCAAATCCCAGTAGAATACAAACACTAAGGAATTCCATGTGATAAAAATTTAAATATGAAAAGCATGCATGTTTTCAAAAAAATGAAAATCTAGTTACAATTTCTAAAAGATGAAACTTTTAATAAAAACTGTTTTCAAGTGGACTAATTTAAAGAATAAACACTTTTAAAATAAATACCAAAGCTAATGAATTTTCCAGCCACTCATACCATATGCCGATGGTAATCACAAAATATCTAGTGAGCACACGAAATGGGAAATAAACCCTAGGCACTATCTAGTTGTCAGTCCCAGGTACCTCGGATCTTGGTGAGAGTAACCATCAAAAATATCTATTCTCATGAACGAGCCACTAGTATAGAACATAACCATAACCCAGTGGTCCCCAATTATAATCATCATAATTTAGTTAGAGTTGTAAGCGTCAATCATTCTAAGTGAAACTGAGGCCAAACCCCATGTATTCACTAGCATTCTAGTACATGTCCACCCACCTAGATACCCGGGTTTTCGCTCTGTGCTCAAACAAGTTCAACAAGTCAGTGAATATAATTTTGAAAATAAAATATCATTTCCATATAATAAATTCACCAAACAACCCACATTCATACAACATAAGTCACAAAAGTCAACTTTTCTTTCAAATTGATTTTGAAATCTGAATCACACCAAAATAGCCCACAACACTTTTCATATTTCTTTAACACATCCACAAATACATTATACATTTTTATAAAAACATTACAATATATTAAAACACTCATAAAATCCCACTCACTTTTTACATAATACCCTTTTTACCTTCAAAATCATTTTATCATCAAACATACATAAAAAATCCCACAAACAAGTTTCGCTCCAACATCACAGTTTAATAAAACATTTCAGAAATTTACAAAACATTATAAAAATGTTTGACATCTTAAAAAATAAATTCACCTTTCAAAACCCCATAACATGTGAACACACACACCAAACAGTACATATGCACCCTTTTCCCACTTTCATTAACCAACTAAAACATTTACAATTTTCATAAGATGAACCCAAGTGGTGTAAATATGTCTTGCACAAAAAACCCATTTCAAAAACCTCTTTTTAAGCCAAAAGCACACCAAGCCTCTACCAAAATAGAATTGGCTTCCCAATCAACATGTAATAACCAACATTCAAATTTTATATAATCACCTTGAACAATATCACAAAAGATACCCATGAGAACACACAAATCCATAAAACACTTTCAAGGAGTATAACAAGGCTACACACATAAAATACATTCAAAGACCCCCCCCCCCCTTTTTAGGCCCACATGACACTATATCATTACCCAACCAAAATTGGAAGCCCCTTTCAAAAAAAAAAATAATTCACTTCCACATTTTACAAAACCACCACAAGAGATAACACGTGAAATACATTTGAAAAATACACACTTCATACAAAAATGTAATTTTAATACCAAATGATTTACTATTGCTTCCAAAAATGGTTTTCACATAATGAAAAACATATAAGAAACATTAAAAATTATTTAATCAAGATAACTAACTCATCATTAAATGGTTACCCAAGGAATCAACAACCAAATTAGTTAAAACCTTGAATTATTTTTGTGAAAATCAAATCGCACCACCGTCGCACGAAGAGAGTGATTGATCAAATCTAAAACCACATTAAAAGACCAAGAAAACCCAAGGTTAAACCGAAGGTTCAAAACCCTAACCATGATCATTTTTCACTTCAATGGAAAGGGAAAAAACCCTAAACAAGTAGAATGAAACCCTAGGAAATTTTAAAGGGGAAATAAATGCAGTAACTTACTTGAGAAATCGTGAATGAATCTCCCCAAAATACCAGTATCTAAAATTTGAAACAGACACAATTCAGGGATTATTCGAAAAATAATTAGGAGGTCATTAGGAACTGGAAGGGGGGGAATATAGTCAGAATTGAGTGAGTTATAAAGGAATGAACTTACCTCCTCAAATCTGGCCGATTTTAGAAACCCTAAAAATTACGTCCATACATTGTGATTCCTAAGAGCTCCAATGATGGGGGAAAGAGGCTGGGGGCTCGGCTGGGTGTAATGGTCTCGTTTGAGACTTTGAATCAAAGAAAAATAAATAATATTGAATAAGTTATTAAATAAATAAAATTCATTTTTCAAAATGGATATGGGCTTCCGGGAATGCTCAATCCCTTAAGTAAAAACCAAAATAAAACTTGGTTATGGATTTCCAAATGCTCAAAATTTTAATGGTGGTGTTAATATATCAGGGGAGGACATATAAGAGTTGGAATTAGTAAAAAATATTAAAAAAAGAAAACGTTATAAAATAAAACATTTTATTTTTAAACATAGAATTGGGCTCAGGGTTTGGCCCAATTCATGAAAACTCATTTATTCTCCATAAAACCTTTGGAAACCCCCAAAACAATGCATTAATGGAAATTAAAATAAATTTAAATTTAATATAAGATATGTATGTGACATATATTAAGTTATTAATGATAGAAAAATGAAAGGAAATTATTTAATCTGCATATAATAACCAGAATAAAATAATAATTATTCAAATTATTTTGAGATATATCACAAAATTTCACCATAGTTAATTTAATCATAAATAATCATGGAAAACAATGATATTATAAAATAAATTTATTACCTCATGTTTGAATTTCATTGATGAAACTCTAAAATATTTTATAATAAATTAAAATATTATATAATTCTATAATATAATCATTTAAATACTTATACTGTCATATATGATCCACATATAAAATTTCAGTACCCATTTATTAGAAATTCTTCATTAAAATGGACATTTCTATGTGTTAACTATTTCATTTTTTTGCAAAATACTATTTTGTAGAGTGACTAATTTCATATTTATCAAATTTTCCATATTATATAATGCTAATAATTATGTAAATTATATTTATATTAATTATTAAAATATTTAGGTTCGTAAATAAATTTTAGAGTTAGATAAATGAATTACACCATTCAGGGAGACAACAGATCATTCATACACACAAATAGGGTTGTAACATTTTGATTATTGAAATAAAATAATAGTATATATGTTCCTTTAAATTTATAGAATCATTATTATGTCATATAAAATATATATATTCCTTAAATATATCCTTATTACCATCCATGTAATGTTGAAATGAATATGAATTAGGTCAATTTGTGGAGGTGGTAGCCCACACTTATGCATAAGAGTCGTTATCATCATCCATCGAATTTGAGGGTAGAAAGGTATGTATAATATCATAATTATATAATAATACATATATTATAAATATAATAAAAAAATTAGTCAATATTTAATAACCTATCATGAAATATGGTTATTTAATTTTAATTCTATCACTACTTGGAGGCGATAGTCCACATATACGCATGAGAGTTACTTTTACTACCCATTTGATGTAAAAGATGATGAATAATAGTGGTTCCAGAATCATAATAATATTTTTGTTTTTATATGATGAAATATATTTTATTATGTGATGAATACTAATGATTTATTTGTTTTATAAGAAGATAAAAATTATAACGGATTAGGTAGGATAATTACCTCTTCTTTGGAAAGCTTCCATTAGATCCATTCTTATGGTCCCATTAAATATATTTTTAAGAATATAAACACCTATAGTTCATGTATATGGAATTTTATAAGAGAAATATGATTTTTTTTAATTGTATGGATCATTGTGTTGTAATGAAGATAAAGTAGGGGTTTCCTTTCAAAAGTCATTTAGAAGACACACAAAAAAATAATAATAATATTTTTATAAAATAAAATCATTTTAAAAAAAATGATCAACCATGTTTCTGTAATTTTGTAGATGTGTTATTATGTAGTTCTAATTCAATTAATTAATATAATTTTATTGGTTAATTTAATATTTTAGACTATATCTTTTTATTCAACACCTTATTTTTCTATATTAAACATTATCCACGGAAACAACTTTTTCAATATTAAAGTGTTATAATTTTACTTATAATATAACAAATAACTAATATGTGGAAAATGGGATGATATTATTGACCACTTATAACAGTAATTATCCACATTAATTTTGTTTATTATTTATAAATAATTTAAAAAATAAATATTTTATATAGATTAACATTATTGACATTTTGGACACTTGTCATTTTTATTTAATATTAATGGATGAAAAAATAAAAAAGGAATTATAATAAAAGATCATTAATGATATATAGATATTTTTATTAACCATAATATTATTATTATATAATAAATCTTCATAAAAATAATACATTCAATTTTATTAATTTCATTTGTTTCTACTATTTGTAGAAACACTCTATTAGAATTGTTTAACCATTTAAGGTATTCATATAATCTCTAAAAATTATAAATAAAATACCATCATGAAAATAATTTTATTATTATTACAATAAACAATAATCTTCATTCACAACCTATATTTTTCTCTATCCGACCATATAAAAGATAATTAGAAGAAAGAGTGTAGAATTTAGTATTTTTCATTACATAAAATTATTTAAATGTCATTCTTATAGAAAAATAAAAACTAAATATATATATATTTCAATTTAAGATTTATAGTGTATAATTTTTAAGATAAAATTATATAATGGAAATTGCTGGTATGATTTAGAGTCATTATCTCATGGTTTTAACAAGGTTATACCAATTTTACCCTTGGAGAGGTGAAAAATATTTACCACGATTACTCTTTAAAATGACCAAAAAATAATAGTGATATATTTTTCAAATTTGAACTTATATATTAAAAATATATTATACCTTTTTCATGAAACAATCTCTATATGTTTTAGAACTAAATTATTATATAAATGAGTAAAAATCAATGAAAAATATTTTTTAGAAAAAAATGTTTGTAAGAATTAAATTAAACATATATCATACTCATGAATATTTATGACTAAAATGGAATTAATTATACTATAATAAATAAAATCGAACATATATTTATTTATTACTAAATTTAGCAGATAATATTACATTTAAATTACTGTATTTAATGAATGTATGTTAGAATACTATAAAAACCATCACTTTCACAATTCATCGAAAAATAAATCATTTTCGAAAAATCCGAAAATTTATCCTTGAGAAAAATTTGATGTGATAATTTAAAAATAAATCAATTTTTAAATATATTAATTTTTAAATTTTTTATAAATAATATATAATTTCAACACAAAAGATGAAATAAATTTTTTCTTGAAGAAACTGAATTTTTTCGGCATAAAATGCCATCATTAAAAAATGCATGCTTAATTACAAATAATTAATCAATACAGATTTATTGAGTAGTAATTATATAAATATAACTCATAATGTAGTTTATCATATTTAGATATAATAATTCAATGTCTTGGTCACATTTAAATAATAATATTTTTATAATATATCTCAAATCAGATAATGCTCAGTGTTTTGTGTTAGATAATTTATAAAGATTAATATTTTTAAAACTATTTTTTTCAGGTGCTAAATTATCACCATATAAATAAATAACTCAAAATTAAATATATATTTTTCATAAAGGGTTCAACAATTGAGTATTTATTTACATTAAACCCACATTTTAGAGTGTGATAACAAACCATCAATTGAAAAGAAAAGTTGAGAGTCATAAGTGATACACGATATAACACAAAATTAGGTTTCTAGATCGGGAAAATAATTATGATGTTAATATATATAAATAGGGGATAGAAATGTAAAATTACATATATAGAGTGATATATTATATGTTAATGAGAATGTTATGGACCAAAAAACTATTAATTTGTTAAGGGTGAAATGACCATTTATTCCTCATAAATTTTTTTTTATTACAGGATCCTTTTCCTAATTCTGAGTATTTCATCTACAATATGGATAGAGAACATGTAAAAACATACATTCATGATTTTTTTTTATAATTCTTAGGAAAACATCCACCCTTTTGTTGTGATTCAATGATTTTTCACTTTATACCCTACTCCAATAAATGAATATTTAAGATGAAATTTTCATACATATATATTTTAAATTAACTTTTTAATGTAATATAATATTCATTAAAGAATGATAATCATTAGTTATTTCTATAAATATTTTAAAAAATCCTAAATTGTTTAAAAAGTTATCATATATAGATATAAATAATACATTAATAAATAAAATAAAAATAATAACATGAAATGTTCAACTTATTTCATTACATAAATACTTAACCTCACAAATCCTACAAAATATGTATCACCAAATTCAAAACCCAAAAAAAAAATTAATATTTTTACCACATATTATTTTATTATCAGAATTATCATTTATCCACATACAATATAAATTTACTCATAACGTCACATACAAAACATGTAAATTTCATGATTATATATTCTCTTATAACATTATAATATCTTGAATAAGAAAAAAACCTCATTGAAAACATATATTATTCCAAAAAACAAAAATATTCATTATTACTCAAATAAAATCAATCATTATCGATTATATTCCAAAAATTTAGTATTGAAATAATATTTAAACCAAAGGACTGAAAATCACTTTATCATATAGTCACTAATTGATTTCAAGGTTAGTGATAATATTATATTTATATTATTAAAATTTATAGCCTCTTTATCGAAGATAAAAATATTTACTCAACATTAGGAAAAAAATTTGGATTAACTATCCCTTTATCATGTGTTATCAAAATATTTCAACTTACAAATAAGTCACTTTTCTTTGTTTTTGATATAATTTGATATTTTTTTCAAATACATAACGAAAAATACTTGTAGAACAATAATTAAATGTTTCATAATTCTTATATCTAAAATATCACTAATATTACACTTTTACAGCATAATTCTTGATTCATAATGTATAAACACATCAATACTTTAAATTATTCTTTTTTGAATTTCATAGGTCCTTCCATTACCTTAGAGTTAATCATATTATTTGGTTACTTACAAAAAAATTCCCATCTTCCATAAATTTAAGACATCAAATTCCTTGGAAATTCCTTGATATTTGAACATCATTTCCACATAAAAAATAATCTCCATCCTTTGATATATTCTTCCATTTTCTTAGTTCTGTATTCTTAGAATGATTGGAATTTAACAGTTATAACTCTATCATCATTATAACATAATCCTATATGAAAGTGTATTTTCATCTTATTTGATGTGATAAGAAACACAACTATAATTATTTTGTTAATCCTATAACATGATATATTATTATGCATAATGATGAGGTTATTCCATCCATTCCCCACAAATTATGTTTATCAGAGGAAATTTTTTTTACCCACACATCTTTTTTAAAATCAATTCTTTTTAGTTATAACCATTTACTATGTCCAAAAAATAGTTTTATCAACAATAATCATAGTCTAAAACCACATTACCAAGAAAGGTAATTTATTGGATGTTTAAATCATGAATTATTCTTGTATATCTCTAATAGAATAGGTTTAAAATCTATAATCCCTACTCATCTTCTATTAAAATCATGAAAAATAGTTTATATTGAAAATGTGAATTAATTTAAAAATATCCTTAAGAGTGTCACAATTGGTGCACAGTTAGGTTACACTCATCATACACTATAATAATTATCAAGATAAACATGATCAACTAATTTCAGGTTTATTACCCCAAGATGAATCTTTTCCAAAACCAAATCCGCATGTAATATCTAGATATATAATTATTTTTTGGAAAACTACATGATCTATATCAAAACAAAACATTTGGATGTTTTCCTTTAATTAGACGTTTCCAAATAGTTTTCACCAAATTTATCAAATCCTATTCTCAAAATATTTTCAAAAATTGCCTCTAATATCACCTATAATGACTTGTTATTTTCATGCATAAATATGATCCAAAAATCAATATTATTTATATTTATAAATTCAAACAAAATGATTGAAAGGATTAGTGTATTTGGAAACTATGTATAAAATTGTATTACATCTTGAAATATCTTCCACATATCCAATAAGAATGTTATTACATAGTACATTTCATATAATTAAACTACTTAAAAAATTTCTTCACTACTCGGGGAATGAATGATAAGAAAGGGTAAGCTCAGACACTTAGTAAGGGTGAAAAAGATAAATATCAATGATCAAATACATATAATATGAACAGAATGGTATGAGAACATGAGACTAAAACATTGAAATTCATACATAGTATATTACATATTATTATATTTAGCCCTGGAATATACCTTAATTGTTCATAATACATGATTCATAAAGGAACATTAGAACACGATCCATTAAATTAAAACCTTTGCATAATAGATATGATTATGTCATATGCATACTGATATAAAATAATTTCCATAGTCACAGATCCCTTCCAATAATATCATTATGGATTTTTTTAAATCCCCATTAAATCGCATAATATATAAAAGTAAACTCCCAAAACTATTATAGTGGACACATAACCATACAATATTATGTTAACTCCATATTCTTGTCTGTATTATCTCATTAAAAACCCATCATTACACCTTGAATTGGTGGGATATATAATTCAAATCCCTCCAACAACAAAATAATTATAAATTCATATGCTTCCCTCAATATCATAACATATTAATCATATATCATAACCCATGTAAAATAAATAAGTTTCATAATCATTTACGCATCTCATCATAGCACAACCAATGGAAAATAAATAGGTTTCATAAAAATATCACTATTATAATTATAAACCATCATAATAATGAATAACAACTATATTTATGGATAATATTCTAATTAATGTATGAGTAACATCAAATGATGTTATCCTTAATGAAAATTTCTTAAACATGTCACATGTAATATTTATTGAGGAAAATACCCTTTAATTTTGGAATAATTATAATAAAATTTGTAAATTTATAATATATTATGGAAAATATTTTCATTGAAATGAAATATTGAAACTTTAAAATTTGTATTCAATTCACCAATAATTCAAGATAGTGTAATGTTTTATTTTTATGTGTACGTTTAAATAAATATCAATTTAACAATTTGGGGTAAAAATTTAAAATAAATCGTTTATAAAATGTCTAGAAGATTCTTCTTGAACCATATTTAAGAAGATAAAAATGGATTAGAATTAATCTAAAATTTAATATGACATTATTAAAAAAATCATTGTAACACTCCAAAATTTATAGTTTATATATCCATTTTAATGAATTGAATCTTTTTGATATCTTATAAAATAAGAAACCCAAAAAAACTGTAAAATAGAATACCATTACAATGTTGCTATTAAAATTGAAGGTACGAATATTAATAACTAAATTATGAATACTATATGGTTTTAACCTATATAATAAGTTTATTATTTTTCAATTTTTTATAAATTAAAATTAAAATCATTTTAACAAAAAAAATTGTTCAAAATTATTTTTTATAAAATAATGGTTTCGTCACTTTTTCCACACAAGTTTAATATAAAATTTATTCCACTTTTAGTACAACAATTTTTAAAAAAAAATTTGGAATCAATTTTTCTTTATTACCATAGTGTAATTTTTTTAAAAATATTGTAAAATGATTATTTTTTCAATTAATAGTAAACCATAATTTTTTTGTTAAGAAAATAATTTTAAATTAAAATCATTTCAAAAATAAG
Source organism: Viscum album (assembly GCA_963277665.1). NCBI lineage: Eukaryota > Viridiplantae > Streptophyta > Magnoliopsida > Santalales > Viscaceae > Viscum > Viscum album. The sequence goes on from CAUJRU010000993.1 coordinate 180,425, forward strand.
ATTTTGATTAAAAAATTTAAATGTAAAATTAGTTGAATTATTAAATTATAAAAAATATTTAGGCCATTTAAATAAATTATATGTTATAATTTATTGTTAAAAATATTTATACTTGTGAAAACCATTCCTTTGAAAAAAAGTTTTTTATCACATATGCAGGTTTAACATTAAATAAAATTAATATATTTATATTAATATATGTATTTAAAATTCCTTCCATATTTGAAATTATAATTATTAATATAATATATTAAGTTAAAAAATAATTTTTGTTTATAATAAATTGTTAATATAGTAAAAAAATATTTATTGTGGATTAGGGTAAAACTAGATTATTGGGGGTAAAACAAAGAATATAGGGTTTTAAATTACGTAAAAAGATGTGAAATTTTAATTTTATATACATATATAGTCCTTATATCATATAATTATTGATAATTATCCATTATGGTTTATTTTATTATAAGGCTCCTGCATAAAACATTACATAATCTCAAGTTAAGTCATGAATTTACATTGACTATCTTTTCAGGTTTGGAGTTTTAGATAATTAGGCCATAACTATTACATTACATCTGAAATATTACAATGTAGTTACTTATACTCAATATCTATTTTTTTATTGAATAAAAACTCTTAATTGATAACAATTATTATTTTATTTATATAAATATTATTGAATTATTCATTTCTCTAATCCAGCTTTAAACCATATGAAAAAACATTTCAAGAACATGGGATGAACATAAATTTAGAGACCCAAAGCTTGACGTACATGGACATTACATTACTTTTGCGGAATACTTAGTACATAACAAAAACACACACACAAGTATCGTAATAGATTAGTGTATTTGGAAACTCAGAATATAATCTTCTAATAGTGGTGAAAGATCTTCAAAATCTCCCATAAAGATCTTCCTTTTTTTACCTAAAACCTTTATTTATATCCTGGGGAAAAGAAAACATAAAAGGTTGAGCTCAAATGCTCAGTAAGGGTAAACAAAATAAATATCAATCACAACATTTTCATAAGAACATAACATTTTGGAAATCTTAACCTGCATAAGAGAGCATAATTTCATAACATGGGATAAATCATAGTAGTGAAATGAAATCCCAATAATCATAACATAAAACATGAAACATTGTGTCATACACACATAATCATATAGAATCATATCTTATTAGTCAAGACTCATTGCCAAGATTATTTTAGTGGACAAAGTCCATTTCTGAACCGAGTCACCCTCGTTTCAGTCCTGGTTCACTGAACCGGTATATCCTACCGTTCCAGCCATGTCTATCTCATGAGATATAAAATCTTTACCCAATTCATTGGATGGAGATATAGGTCCCACCCATCTCATAATGATACCATTCTTATGTGTGCCACAAACTCATAAATTATATATCATTGCATAACACATGTAATAAAAATGGGAATCTTAAACATCGTGACATCATGAAACAATTCATATAAGATAAAGGAATTCATAAAAATAATTCCATCACAACATAATCAAATCAACGTAATAATAGGGATACAAACAGAACCCTATATTATCATAGATGGAAAATAATTTTTATAAAACACTTGAACTCCATTCTTGAGGAAAATATCTTTTCCACTTCAAAAACACTTTTCCTTTCTTAACATGCCATGCAATTCTTGTGATGACCCAGACCCCCCTTGGTCCCTTCCTTTGCCAAAAAAAAATCTGGTTTCCTTGCGGGGTACCGATCGGTGATACCGATCAGTGAGACCGCTCGGTGAGACCTACCGGTGACACCGATCGGAGAGACCGATCGGTGGGACCGATCGGTGCGACCGATCGGTGGGACCGATCGGTGTGACCGATCGGTGAGACCGATCGGTGCGACCGATCGGTGAGACTGATCGGTGAGACCGGCCGACGTCGCCCGACCTTGCCAAGTTGTTCCAGTAACGTTCCTTTTCGCAAATAGGGTTTTAAACCCTATTCTGTCTTGTTAAAAATATCTTGGGAATCCGAAACGCGCACAAAGGTTTTAATTAAATGCTTCATTAATTCATGGGTCGGTTAAAACCACCCAGTGCCATTAATGATGAGTCAAGCCACGTAGTCAACCCACGACTCCCTCGTCTTCCGTGGTTTTGTGTTTTCATCTCAACTGTCCCCAGCTCTTATAAATTAAGGGTTAGGCCATTGCTTCCCCCCTTCTTCGATCGTGGCTCTTCTGGTGCATCGGGACCGCCGCGTCGTTATCCGTAAAGTTCCGCGCCCCCGGCCTAAACGTCGATCATCTATCAAAAAGTAGGGAATTTCTCTCGTCTCTCACTTTTGTGTATCATGCGGGGTGGGCGCTACTTTTGTTCCTATGGAATTGGTTGAACCAAACCCTAATGAAGATAATAAAAGAAGTTCTAAAGGAAGAAGGGGAAGGGGTTGTGATCGTTGTTATGCTTTATCTTGTGATCATCCCTTTTGTTGTACTGGTTTATGATTTCTGAAAATTGAGGCCGTTGGTGGTCGTGTGTGTGCACTTGAATCCCCTCGTGATGTTTTAAATGGGTTGCTGAGATTGTGAACTCCTGCTGTGAAATTGGTTAACCACGTATATCCGGCTGAATAATTGAAAGCACCAGGATCGGCCCTTCTGTGATAACTCCCGGTTAGAACACACGGAATTTTAAATCATGGAGTGTGTTAAATCGTTTAAATTTGGAAATCCCTGACTTGTGTTGGTAGTGGTTGTTGGTTGTTTTCCCTTCGGGCCGTTTGTTGGAAATGTGGGAGGGGATGGGATTCCCCGTTCTTTTATACTCTCGGTGGCTGTGTGAATTTGGGGGATGGGATCTCCTGTTGGCATGGTTTCAGTGGTTGTGAGTATTTATCACAAATTGGGGAGAGATCCTCTGTTGGCAGAACCGGGTGTGAGTGTTTTGGTTGATCTATGCTTTGACGTTTTCCTTGGTTATGCTTATGGTAGTTGCCCAGTAGTGCTTAAAATTAATTGAACTTTTGACTGAACGTGAAACAAGAATGGGACAGATGGTTTGTGGGCAAGGGCCGTGAATTTTTACTCGGACGTTGTGGTGTTGTGTTCTGCAGGTTGGCTAGGAAAACCTAAGTTTTGGGTGAGTGTTTGTTACCTATATCTATACTTGTAGCTTTGTGTTTCTTATTCGCGCCCCACCCAAGTTGAGCACTTAGTGCCGAACACCCCCATTTATGGGGGAAGGGTGTTTTTCCCAACACTATACTTAGTGGCTGGTTATTAGCTCCTTTTCTTCTCCCATTCCCGGATAGCCCAAGTACCTTCGGGCAGACTGTGATGGCCTGAAGTCCATTATTAGCCCAAGAACCATCGGGCAGGGTGTTGTGGTGGTTGGCCAGGTGTGTGCGGCAGGTGGTTTCCCAAGTGTCTTCGGGATGAGGCCCAGGTGTTTTCGGGCGTGGCAGTGGATCCTTTAGCCCAGGTGTCTTCGGGCGTAGCGGTGGTTGTTCTAGCCTAGGTGTTTGCAGGCGTGGTTACATGTGACAGTTGAGGCCCAGGTGTGTGCGGGCGGGATTTGGCAGTGGGACTGCGTGTGGTTGTGGCCCAGGTGTGTGCGGGCGGGATTTGGCAGTGGGACTGCGTGTGGTTGTGGCCCAGGTGTGTGCGGGCGGGTGTGGCAGTGGGACTGCGGTGAGAATGGCGGGATTGGTCCGATGCGTAGGATGTCTCAATAACCAGTGGGAAAGTGGCGCGGGGTACCCAAACATCGATGTGCTCTTATTATATATATTACTTGACTTGCGTTATTTGGGGAGTGAGGCTTGGTGAGGCCTGGGATGGATAGTTTGCCTTGTTAGTTGTTTGGTTCACTCTTTTCTCACGGGACTTTAGTACGTTCCCCCACTTGTGCACGAGAGTCTTGGTTTTCCCTACTGAGTGTACTTGTATGCTCACCCTACGTTTACTTTCAGGTTTCCTGGAGGACTACCAGGGCTGCGCGGGACCCTATTAGTCGGACAGTTGGAGTTGTCGCTGTTGTCGTACCTTTGTTTTCTTTTGGTATTGTACTTGAGAGCTTTCTTTTTCTTTTGTACTTGTACCTTGTTGTAAACTGTTTAAACATGCATGGGGGGCTTTATTTGGGTTCATTTATATAAACTTGTTTCTTTTCCTTTTTGGGAGGTCGACTTGTCCTTTTTCCCGATCCTAAATAATAGAAAGGGTAATGCCTTCCATTTGCGAGAATTTTCTATACCCTTGGTGCTAGTCGCCACTCCGGGACCTATTGAAGGCGGGTTTCAGGGGTCATTATCTCTCCTTCAACTTAAAGAAGGAAGGGCCTGGCAATCCGCTGACTCTTCCCTCCTTTTGGTGAAGGCGGGTCGTGACAGAATGGTATCAGAGGGAGGTTGAGAGATAGGACGGAGTCTGGAGTTAGGAACAATAAGGATTGCATGGGATGCTAAGGCAACAGCATTGGGTGACCTTGGTGCGTGAATTAGGCCAGGGAGGACCGGCTAGGACACGGGATTTCAGGGCCCCCCGTGATCCGATGCAAGGACTCTGGACCTATCGAACGACCAAGTGAGGCCACACTGATTGCAGGGTAGAGACCCTAGGAAAGGTACATGCATCATAAATGACTTGTGTTTTTGTGTTTCTGGGATGTCTTGGGAAATTAAGAATAAATTAAATCTTAATAAGTTTTGAGAACGGTTTTCTTTGCACTACTGGGCTTAGGCATTCCTTGTTTACCTTGCAGCTATGGCACCTTGAAGGCGACCACGTGTGGTACAGGCGATCGAGACTCCTGAGGCTACTTTGGCCAATCGGCAGAGAGCTGATCGGGAGGAAGAGGACGACCAGTGGCAGAAGACTCTTCGAGCCTTTCAGCGACAGGCCCTCGAGAAATACGAGGGCAGCACCTCCGACATGAAGACGGAAGGCTGGCTGGAGGAGCTAGTCATAGCCTTCGGCCTGATTCGGGCCCCGACGGAGTACTGGGTTCCTCTGGCTGTTAGCCAGATGCGAGGAGCGGCACGTCAGTGGTGGATGCTTCACCTGGGGAGTAGGAAAGAGTCTGAGGTTGCTTGGGCGGACTTCGAGAAGGAGTTCCGGGCGGAGTTTCTCTCCTCGACAATGAAGGCGGAGAAGAGGCAGGAGCTACTCTCCCTCCAGCAGAGGAGCATGTCCGTGAGGGAACTTGGAATCAAGTTCAAGGACCTCCTGCGTTTTGCTCCGGACCTCTTTCCCGATGAGGAGTCTCGGGCAAGACGTTTGGAGGAGGCGCTCCGACCCTCCCTCCAGTATGTTGTTACCCCCTTTACCCTTCCGACATACTTAGAGGTTCAGAAGAAGGCCGAAGTGTTGGAAATGATGCACGCTCTAGGCAGACTGTCACGAGAAGGGATCCAGCTGGGACCATCGAAGGGGATGGTCGTCAGCACCAGGCCTCCAGCATCGGGACCCCCCAGGTTCCGACCCGCAGGGAGCAGGCCGCAGCAGTTTCAGTTTCGATCCCCTGGCCCACGTTCTTTTCCTTCAGGCTCGGGACCACGGTGCATCATCTGCGGGAGCCCTGGACATCTTCGGAGTCAGTGCCCCGATCGGGTGCAGTACTGCAGTGGCAGTCATCCCCAGCGTCCGCCGCAGCAGCAGTTCCCAGCCAGACCCTTCCAGCAGCAGCAACAGGGACAGCGAGCTCCCGCTCCTCCGCAGACAGACATAGGAGGGGGAGGCCGACCTCAGGGCGCTCCCCAGGGACCTCGACCAGGGCGTGGTCGGGGAGGTGGCCGACAGCCGAGGGGCAGGGGAGCTGGGCGTGGATAGTTACATGCCGCAGAAGCAATAGTTCCAGCAGGGCCAGAGGTTGTTCGAGGTACGATCAGTGTGTTTAGCACTCTTGCTTATGCTTTGTTCGATACCGGAGCTTCGCACTCCTTTGTTGCACCCAGTCTAGCCCACACCTTGGGTCTAGATGCCGAGAGACTTCCAGTGCCCCTGGTGATGAGCACACCAGTTGGAGGTCAGACCGACTTGCTGTTCGTTTGTCGGGGATGTAGACTGATGTTGGGGCCACATCAGTCGGTTAAGGATCTCCTTCTGCTACAGATTCGGCCGTACGATGTCATCCTAGGCATCGACTGGCTATTTTCTGTGTGCGCCGTCATCGACTGTTTCCAAGGGAGGGTGGTGTTCTCCGGTTTGGACGGCCAGCGTGTTACTTTCACCGGCGAGCGGAGCTATCCGAAGGGAAACAGGAGGGAGGAACCTCTCCTCTCCTTGTTGACCGAACTGACGATAGAATCAAAAGATGAGGAAATGGTGGAAGTACCAGAGATCGTTCGTGCATTTATGGACGTCTTTCCTGAGGAGGTGACGACTCTACCCCCTCGACGTGACATCGAGTTCGGGATAGACCTGTAGCCCGGCACTCGACCAATCTCGATGGCTCCTTACCGGATGGCACCTTCGGAGCTACGGGAGTTGCGGATACAGATTGACGATCTGATGAAGAGGGGTTATGTTCGTCCAAGTGCATCACCGTGGGGTGCCCCAGTCTTGTTCGCAAAGAAGGCAGATGGTGGCCTCAGGTTGTGCATCGATTACAGGAGGCTGAATCAGGTAACGATCAAGAACCGCTACCCTCTTCCGAGGATAGATGATCTTTTCGACCAGCTGAAGGGGGCAGGATGGTTCTCGAAGATCGACCTGCGATCCGGGTACCACCAGCTGAGGGTGAAGGATAGCGACGTCCCGAAGACGGCGTTCAGGTGCAGGTATGGGCACTTCGAGTTCGTGGTCATGCCCTTTGGTGTTACGAACGCCCCGGCCGTGTTCATGGGGATTATGAACTCCATCTTTCGGGAGTACCTGGATCGGTTTGTGGTGGTGTTCATCGACGATATCCTGATCTATTCAATGTCAGAAGAGGACCATGTAGAGCACCTGAGGACGGTTTTGGAGGTCCTCCGACAGCACCAGCTCTATGGGAAGTTGTCAAAGTGCAAGTTCTGGGCACGAGAAGTGCACTTCCTCGGACATGTAGTGTCTGAGCAGGGAGTAGCAGTCGACCCATCAAAGGTTGAGGCAATTTTTTCTTGGGCAGCACCCAAGAATGTGGCGGAAGTTCGGAGTTTCCTCGGACTGGCAGGCTACTACCGGAGATTCGTACCCAACTTCTCCCGGGTAGCAGCCCCTTTGACGGCTTTGACCAAGAAGGACCAGGTTTTCATGTGGAGCGAGCAGTGTGAGTCGTCCTTCAGCTACCTAAAAGAAAAACGGGTTAGTGCCCCAGTGTTGAGATTGCCAGAAGGAGGGATGGCCTATGAGGTATTCTGTGATGCTTCAGGACAGGGCCTGGGGTGCGTATTGATGCAGCGACAAGGGGTGATCTCTTACGGGTCCAGGCAGCTACGCCCCCATGAGCGGAACTATGCCACCCATGACCTGGAGCTTGCAGCGGTAGTGTTCGCATTAAAGCTGTGGCGACATTACCTCTTTGGGGAGCGCTTTGTGGTCTTCACCGATCACAAAAGCTTGCGCTATATCTTCTCCCAACGTGACTTGAACTTGCGACAGCGGAGGTGGGTCGAGTTTCTCCAGGACTACGACTTTGAGATCTCATACACTGAAGGTAAGGGAAACGTTGTGGCTGATGCCCTGAGCAGGAAGCCGCATCAGGAGGTGGTTCGGGAATCTGCTGATGCTTGGAAGGCGATGGGGGAGTTGGCTGCCTTGAACTTGGATGCAAGGGTGGAAGGTACTAGAGGCTGTTTGTTTCAGATGACGGTACAGTCCTCTTTGTTGCAGCAAGTGGAAGAGTCTCAGTGGGGAGATCCTGAGGTGGAAGTGTTGCGGGATCGTATCGATCAGGGGAATGCCCCGGAAGGATGGTCGGAGGACAGCCGACATCGGATGCTCTTTCATCGGAGGTTGTTTGTTCCAGAGGTGATGCGTGATGAAGTCCTTCGTGAGTTCCATAACTCAGCCTTGGAAGTACATCCGGGTGTTTCGAAAATGTACCAAGGCCTGAGGGGACAGTTTTGGTGGCCCGGGGTGAAACGGGCAGTGGCAGAGTTCGTGGCTAAATGCCTGGTGTGTCAGCAGGTGAAGGCTGAACACCGTGTTCCTGGTGGTCTATTGCATCCTCTAGATGTTCCCGAGTGGAAGTGGGAGGACGTCTCGATGGACTTCGTCACGGGACTACCCAGAGCTCAGGGCGGGCATGATGCTATCTGGGTAGTGATGGATCGATTGACAAAATATGCTCACTTCTTGGATATCAAGGAGTCAGGACCCGTGAGTACCTTAGCACAGAGGTACGTGGATGAGGTGGTGCATTTGCATGGAGTTCCGAAAACGATCGTCTCAGATCGGGACACTCGATTCACCTCACGAGTCTGGAAGGGGTTACAGCATGCTTTTGGCACCCAACTATGCCTTAGCACTGCTTTTCACCCTCAGACTGAGGGACAGACAGAGCGGACTATCCAGACCTTGGAGGACATGCTGCGAGTATGTGTTCTGGATTTCGGAGGATCATGGGTACGACACTTGCCTTTAGTAGAGTTTGCCTACAACAACAGTTTTCACTGTACTATCGGCATGGATCCTTTTGAGGCTTTGTATGGAAGACCATGTCGTTCACCCTTATGCTGGGCAGAGGTTGGTGAGACTGGTACTCTTGGACCAGAAGTAGTGAAGAGCACCACGGAGAAAGTCCAGCTAGTGCGGGAGAGGATGAAAGCAGCTCAGGATCGGCAGAAATCTTATGCTGATCATCAGAGGAGGCCCCTGAAGATCGAGGTGGGAGATCATGTGTTTTTGAAGGTTTCCCCTCGACGGGGGCAGTGGAGGTTCGGAATGGGGAGTAAGCTCTCCCCTAGGTTCATCGGACCTTTCGAGGTGCTGAGGCGAGTTGGCGAGGTAGCATATCAGCTGGCCCTACCACCTCAGTTGGAGAGGGTCCATGACGTCTTCCATGTCTCCCAGCTTCGTCGGTACTTACATGATGACTCTCATGTCATCAACTGGGGAGAGCTAGATGTGGGAGGATACGTGACCTTCGAGGAACGGCCAGTCAGAATCGAGGATCGCAAGGAGAAAGTGCTTCGTGGATGAACCGTCGGCCTGGTTCGTGTGTTGTGGAGACATGGCGGCCTCGAAGAGAGTACGTGGGAGAGGGAAGCACAGATGCGTGCCCAATACCCCGAGTTGTTCTAAGCTTTGAACCTTTGGTGCCTGTTGTGACAGAACGTTTGACCTTTTTGTCTATGAAATGTGCTAGTTCCTTTCCTCTGTTATGTGTGGAAAGCCCCGGCTAAAGGGAAGGGGAAACCCGACCCCTAATCAGGACGCATTAAGGTGGATGCGATTAAACCCGTGCGGGCGAGTCAGTGCCGCCCAAAGAGGATAATATCTTGACATGGGGAGGGGAACTCCCCAAACCCACATGACCGGGCGGTTTGGCGTGGTATGTTGCTTGGTTCTTGACAGGGAGTGTTTTCAATTAGCGGGGGTCCACTCATAAGAGGTATCTTCGAAGATGGTTGTTCGGATCCCCTCTTTCCTTCTGGTTTGTTTTGATTCTCGGGGATGAGAATCATTTAAGAGGTATCTTATGTGATGACCCAGACCCCCCTTGGTCCCTTCCTTTGCCAAAAAAAAATCCGGTTTCCTTGCGGGGTACCGATCGGTGAGACCGATCGGTGAGACCGATCGGTGAGACCGACCGGTGACACCGATCGGAGAGACCGATCGGTGAGACCGACCGGTGAGACCGATCGGTGAGACCGACCGGTGAGACCGACCGGTGACACCGATCGGTGAGACCGATCGGTGAGACCGATCGGTGTGACCGATCGGTGAGACCGATCGGTGAGACCGGCCGACATCGCCCGACCTTTCCAAGTTGTTCCAGTAACGTTCCTTTTTCGCAAATAGGGTTTTAAACCCTATTCTGTCTTGTTAAAAATATCTTGGGAATCCGAAACGCGCACAAAGGTTTTAATTAAATGCTTCATTAATTCATGGGTCGGTTAAAACCACCCAGTGCCATTAATGATGAGTCAAGCCACGTAGTCAACCCACGACTCCCTCGTCTTCCGTGGTTTTGTGTTTTCATCTCAACCGTCCCCAGCTCTTATAAATTAATGGTTAGGTCGTGGCTTCCACCCTTCTTCGATTGTGGCTCTTCTGGTGCATCGGGACCGCCGCGTCGTTATCCGTAAAGTTCCGCGCCCCCGGCCTAATCGTCGATCATCTATCAACAAGTAGGGAATTTCTCTCGTCTCTCACTTTTGTGTATCATGCGGGGTGGGCGCTACTTTTGTTCCTATGGAATTGGTTGAACCAAAACCTAATGAAGATAATAAACGAAGTTCTAAAGGAAGAAGGGGAAGGGGTTGTGATCGTTGTTATGCTTTATCTTGTGATCATCCCTTTTGTTGTACTGGTTTATGATTTCTGAAAATTGAGGTCGTTGGTGGTCGTGTGTGTGCACTTGAATCCCCTCGTGATGTTTTAAATGGGTTGCTGAGATTGTGAACTCCTGCTGTGAAATTGGTTAACCACGTATATCCGGCTGAATAATTGAAAGCACCAGGATCGGCCCTTCTGTGATAACTCCCGGTTAGAACACACGGAATTTGAAATCATGGAGTGTGTTAAATCGTTTAAATCTGGAAATCCCTGACTTGTGTGGGTAGTGGTTGTTGGTTGTTTTCCCTTCGGGCCATTTGTTGGAAATGTGGGAGGGGATGGGATTCCCCGTTCTTTTATACTCTCGGTGGCTGTGTGAATTTGGGGGATGGGATCTCCTGTTGGCATGGTTTCAGTGGTTGTGAGTTTTTATCACAAATTGGGGAGAGATCCTCTGTTGGCAGAACCGGGTGTGAGTGTTTTGGTTGATCTATGCTTTGACGTTTTCCTTGGTTATGCTTATGGTAGTTGCCCAGTAGTGCTTAAAATTAATTGAACTTTTGACTGAACGTGAAACAAGAATGGGACAGATGGTTTGTGGGCAAGGGCCGTGAATTTTTACTCGGACGTTGTGGTGTTGTGTTCTGCAGGTTGGCTAGGAAAACCTAAGTTTTGGGTGAGTGTTTGTTACCTATATCTATACTTGTAGCTTTGTGTTTCTTATTCACGCCCCACCCAAGTTGAGCACTTAGTGCCGAACACCCCCATTTATGGGGGAAGGGTGTTTTTCCTAACACTATACTTAGTGGCTGGTTATTAGCTCATTTTCTGCTCCCTTTCCCGGATAGCCCAAGTACCTTCGGGAAGGCTGTGATGGCCTGAAGTCCATTATTAGCCCAAGAACCATCAGGCAGGGTGTTGTGGTGGTTGGCCAGGTGTGTGCGGCAGGTGGTTTCCCAAGTGTCTTCGGGATGAGGCCCAGGTGTTTTCGGGCGTGGCAGTGGATCCTTTAGCCCAGGTGTCTTCGGGCGTAGTGGTGGTTGTTCTGGCCTAGGTGTTTGCAGGCGTGGTTACATGTGACAGTTGAGGCCCAGGTGTGTGCGGGCGGGATTTGGCAGTGGGACTGCGTGTGGTTGTGGCCCAGGTGTGTGCGGGCGGGATTTGGCAGTGGGACTGCGTGTGGTTGTGGCCCAGGTGTGTGCGGGTGGGTGTGGCAGTGGGACTGCGGTGAGAATGGCGGGATTGGTCCGATGTGTAGGATGTCTCAATAACCAGTGGGAAAGTGGCGCGGGGTACCCAAACATCGATGTGCTCTTATTATATATATTACTTGACTTGCGTTATTTGGGGAGTGAGCCTTGGTGAGGCCTGGGATGGATAGTTTGCCTTGTTAGTTGTTTGGTTCACTCTTTTCTCACGGGACTTTAGTACGTTCCCCCACTTGTGCACGAGAGTCTTGGTTTTCCCTACTGAGTGTACTTGTATGCTCACCCTACGTTTACTTTCAGGTTTCCAGGAGGACTACCAGGGCTGCGCGGGACCCTATTAGTTGGACAGTTGGAGTTGTCGCTGTTGTCGTACCTTTTTTTTCTTTTGGTATTGTACTTGAGAGATTTCTTTTTCTTTTGTACTTGTACCTTGTTGTAAACTGTTTAAACATGCATGGGGGGCTTTATTTGGGTTCATTTATATAAACTTGTTTCTTTTCCTTTTTGGGAGGTCGACTTGTCCTTTTTCCCGATCCTAAATAATAAAAAGGGTAATGCCTTCCATTTGCGAGAATTTTCTATACCCTTGGTGCTAGTCGCCACTCCGGGACCTATTGAAGGCGGGTTTCGGGGGTCATTATCTCTCCTTTAACTTAAAGAAGGAAGGGCCTGTCAATCCGCTGACTCTTCCCTCCTTTTGGTGAAGGCGGGTCGTGACAATTCTAAACTAAAAGAAGTTGATTAAAAATAAATTTGAAAACATGTAAGGAAATCCTCTTGGAAATAATTTTTTAAATATCCATTCATGTTGTATAAGTTAAAAAAACATTCTTCTCATACTTTTGTCGGAAAAGTCAAAAAGTACCTTGTACGAAAAACGACAAAAGATTCATTTCATATACTTTACTAAAAACTCACCGAAGGGTAAAATTGGATTTAGAAAATTGTAGGTGGATGGAAATAATATTACATATTGAAGAAACATGGATGTGGATGGTCAAATACACCCCAGTAAATACTAAAGTATAAATAATCTCGGATAAAAATGAGATTTTGATATTTCCCTTACCTTAGGTCCGATTTGCTTTGTATGTGTCCAAACCTCCTGTATAATGATTTAAATAATGTCATTGACTTATTACAGAATCATACTCATTGTTATGATATCATATATGGTTCACTTATTACTTTATATTACCCGTTCTTTTGTAAATTCCATGTTAAAGAGGGTTTTGGGTAAAATTGTTTCATTTGTCGTCCGTGTTTTGACTTTTAATTATTCATATGATTACTTAGATCATGGTTACTTAATTCTAGATTATAAAACATGATTTATATATTATATATATTCAGAATATACATATATATAATAAATCAGTAAATGGAAAGAAATACACTGTTCATGGAGACGGTAGGTCGTACGTATGCATGAACGCTGTTTTCGTTTCCTTATTGAGTTGAATGGAATTATGTAGGTGACATACATATATATACACATAAAAACAGTATCATTTTTATGTCATATATTTCATGATTACTTATTATATATACTTTATAATCATTCATGAATGGTTAAAGTGGAGAATGAATCTCATCGCGTCGTGGAGACGGTATTCCGTACGTACGCACGATTGATGATATCGTTCCTATGATCGTGGAATTTTATTGGAGTGTATGTATACTATTTAATAATCAGTATCACTTTATTATAGTAATATATAGTCATTATTTACACCATTATACCCATCCAAGTAAGGTGGTGGTGGAAAATAGATTACACCACGCCGTGGAGACGGTATTCCGTACGTACGCACACACGATGATTTCTTCTTCCGTAGGATGGATAGATGGTGAAATAGGGTTGTATCATACTTATAATAACATATCAGTATATTAGTGATACTGATGTTATTACTTCATAATGAAACAACTAAATAAGAAGAAGTGGAAGAAGAAATAAATATGAAAGAATCGGTAACGGACATTACCTCTTCTTTGAAGTGCTTCATTGAGACCTCCTTTTAAGGCACTAAAATGCGTCTTTGAAGAAGACCAGAACCTCTAGGATGTCTCTAGGGAAGTGGAGAGGAGGAATTTGCAGGGTTTGGCCGAGCTTTAAGGGTCAAAGTGGTGTGTGGAAGAGGGGGAGGAGGTGCCCTTTTATAAGGGAGGAGAGGGGCACCTTTGGGAAAACTAAAAATATTATTTTATTATAAAGTCAAGTTTGGTTATAAATAGCTCCAAATTGATATATTTCTAAACTAAGGTGGGGATGGGTCGAAATCCTCTCATCCAATAGAATTTAGACAAGTTTAGATTCCTATTTAACCTTATCATGTAGATTTAACATTAAGTTAAATAATTTTACTTTTACCGTGTCTTCTTGTGTTCTTATACTATAATGTTAATAAAATTACTATATCAATCCAAACGAACCCCAACTTGTTTATTATTAATATACATAACCTTATATAAGTCATTTGGCCGAACCTTAGATTTTTATGAATAAAATAACAATTAATAATATAATATTTGTTTTAAAAACTATTTTATGTCAATTTTGACACTATTTAGTAATTGATTTTTGTGAAAATCATAACAGAATGATAAGTTCGAACAAAGTTAATTATATCAATACTAACATGTCATATTAACCTATAAAATTAGTGTAATTCATCAAAAGTCTCAAATTATATTTATTTGGGTATTTATAATATCAATTATTCTAATTTTTCACTATTATGGTAATTACTGCATCATCATTGTGTAATAAATAAATTAATTTATTTAATGTATAAAAATTATAAATAAAATATCATTATGTATTAACTCTTATTATCTTTCTAATGAATATTTACAATCGAATTTATCTTATATATAACCCTATATTAAAAATGTTTTAGTAAATAAACCTTGATTTTAACTCTTTTAACTCTTCTTTGAATTAAATAATAATAAATGTCCTAATCTAATCCAAGTGGGCCTAAATGGTGATATTTTATTCCTAAGGTTGTTTTTGGTCGAATTAATCTTATCCAATAAAATTAGTACATGTGTTAGGGTAATAATAATATCATTTTTACCCTTAATTACCCTATTTAATTTTAACCGTGGTAAAAAAAGTAAAAAGTTACTATTCACCAAAAATTATTTTCATCTCATTGACCCACATTTTACTTACTAACATCAACCGTGTCTCTCTGATTTTTTAAATTCCACGCACAGAAGCAGTAAAATTATGTTTTATGAAAAATTCATTTTTTTAACTACCACTTAGTGGTTTCACTATTCATCAAACCATGAAAGTTTCCAGAAAAATACCAAAAATTAGGCCTAAGCTATATTTGATATTATGAACTCAAAAATGATATCTATTTTACCAAATTTAAAACATATCAGTTGAATTAATTAGTTTAAAAATTAATTCTCGTCGTCAAAACAAATAGCATGTTTTTAAAAGATAATAACTATCAAAAGATTGACACATGTTTATGTCTGGTTTAAATGTGAAATTACATCCAATGACCAACATTTTATTAAATTGTAAAAATATATTCTATATATACTTTAAAACCACTCAAATTAATAATTTATCACTATTAATTATTTCGATTGAAAAAGTTGTTTTTAATTAAAATTTAGTAATTTTCACTATTCATCAAAATATGAAAGTTATCCGAAAATTACCAAAATTTCACCCAAAGCTAATTTAGATATTCCGAATCCAAAAATGAAGTCCATTTTGAAAAATAAAATTTAAAAAATTTTAAAAAGTGGTCATTACTATTCATAACGGCTAGTTTTAATAATATTTTATTAGCATATCGTTGTTTAATGAAACTCGGTATTGCGTACTACACACGCTATCGAGGAAGGTCATGATTGCGTGTAATGCAAGGCAAGTCAAGTATGCATGTTGTGAAAGCTCCTTTTGGTGTAGCATAGAACACAAGACATTAATGAAATTAAAAAGTATATTTTTTTATAAAATCTCGGGCTGTTACATTCTACCCCCCTTAAAATGAATTTCGCCCTCGAAATTCGTCGGGGTTATAAATGGTTTACTACTCGAAAGTTTCTTTAATAGAAACCGACATCGTAAAAAGGAATACCAAAACTTGGATTTAAAAACTAAAGTATGAAATGTAATTATTACCCAAATAAACTAATCACTGAGTTTCCACATAGGTGAAAATATGGATATGGAAGAGAAATCTAACCATCATGTTCTGATGGAGAGTGGTAGTGAACATGGCTATAGAAAATCCATCAATCACAAAGCCATAAAATTGTGACTATCTAAGGTACCATCTGATTCATCAGATATAAGAGCACTAGGACAACATTTTTGGTTTTCAAGATCATTTCCCTAAAGTTGAAGAATTTGAATTAGAATAAATACTTACTTTATTTTGGTACAATCTCACCGTTGTTCGTACTTCGAACAATTTCCACTTCATCTCTTAAAGAAATAAAGTTGAATTTGTTATTCCTGAAGTGTTAATTGATCATGTGATAGAATGATGGGTCATTCCATCTGTTTCAAACAAAAGGTTAGCAAAAGTTATCAAATATACATAAGTCCATCTATGGTGAGGTTAATCGTATACGATTCCAAGAATGAACCTATACTTCATATATCATACATATAATAAAATAAAACTAGTTTCTACTAAACAGGGACTTCCTGTAGGCCAGTGGTAGGCGATAAAGGCCAGTCGCACTTTGGTTGTGGGTTCGATTCCCACAGCCTTGTCCGACGTGATGGGCTGTCGACCGTCCTGTAGGTTGTCATTTTTCTAAAGCTATATTACTATAACATACCATCAATAATATCGAAAAAACTTCTATCCTTAAACCAATACTAACTTATGTCCAACATAATCCACCTGAATCTTTAGGCTTATCCAAAATACTTTGATCCAAGCTCATAGTATAAAAATGATTACTTGAAATGCCACATAACAATCACGTGAATTCCATCATTTATCCCCCATATATCATAAGATATATATTGTTGGTCAAATTACAAACATGTGAATACCTTAATCATGTATTCTCTTGAATAATGAATACTCATTGAACCTTAGTGAAAACATAAATGCAGTCAATAGTTAACTCTTTCCATATACCAAAATCCAAATATTCTATATAATCAAACCCTGATATAACCTTCTCCTTATATAAGTCATGAGATCATGAATACTATCAAACATTTAATTTTCTCCTTATCCCTTCATTATGCGCATATCATCTACATTCCAAAAATATCTGAATAACCTTTCATGGATACTGGTACCATTAATCATACACTTTAAAAACTCAAGGAAAGACAATAGTGTAACAATCCTTAGATGTCTCTTTATTCCATAGTACCATGAGATTACTTATACAACATTACACATGATAAACAGGTAATCATTCCACTAAATTCTTAAACCATTGACCGAGATTCATCAATTCTTTCATCTCAGATATCATTTGTAGTCTTTTCATCATCATCAACATAAATACTACCCATACGACCATACTGATTCTTTTCATGAGACTTTCCCTTAGGTCATTGGTTTGCATAATGCTCGTACATTCCACATTTAAAACATTTAACCATTGTTGATGTCGTAGCAATACCATTATCCTCATCCCTGGTGTTAATTGAACCTTTTCCTTTGCACTTACTGGATTTCTGTCCTTCTTTTCCACACCCAAAGCATCTTCTAGTTCCTTTGAAACATTCTCCTTGATGCCACTTCCCACATGATTTACATAGGGGAAATTGAACATTCTTTCCTCTATGATCATCATGAAACTCCATCTTTATCTTATTAGCCGAGCCAGGAAACTTACCAAATTTTACTTTATTGATCATATTATGAGATTGTTGATTCGGCATAATAATGATGTTTGGACTTCCAAATCCCATTTCATTTGGTTTCTCATGAAGGATATCATTCCATTGTCCATCATATCCTCCATTATCGTGAATCATCTTGTTTCCAGCCATTTTCTAAAACCCAAAAAGAATAGTGTGAGAGGAAAAAATCATAATAAAGGGGGAGTAACTTCAATATCTAACATCTTTAGTTTAATCTAGTATGGTAACCATAGTTCTAAGACTATATCCTATACGTATACTTATCCTTAGGGGCATCCCTAGACATACCTTAGAAATATCTCTAGGGATCTCACTAACGTTTTCGCATCCTGGTTTCCAAAGGTTGACTAAACCTTTCCTCTGATATCAACTGTAGAGACCCGGAGCATGACGTACATGGACATTACATTACTTTTGCAGAATACTTAGTACATAACAAAAACACACAGACAAGGATCGTAATAGTTTAGTGTCTTTGGAAACTCGGAATATAATCTTGTAATCGTGGTGAAAGATATTCAAAATCTCCCATAAAGATCTTCCTTTTTTTACCTAAAACCTTTATTTATATCCTGGGGAAAAGAAAACATAAAAGGGTGAGCTCAAATGCTCAGTAAGGGTAAACAACAGAAATATCAATCACAACATTTTCATAAGAACATAACATTTTAGAAATCTTAACATGCAAAAGAGGGCATAATTTCATAACATGGGACAAATCATAGTAGTGAAATGAAATCCCAATAATCATAACTTAAAACATGAAACATTGTGGCATACACACATAATCATATATAATCATATCTTATTAGTCAAGACTCATTTCCAAGACTATCTTAGTGGACAAAGTCCATTTCTGAACCGAGTCACCCTTGTTTCAGTCTTGTTTCACTGAACCGGTATAACCTACTATTCCAGCCATGTCTATCTCATGAGATATAAAATCTTTACCCAATGTATTTGAGGTAGATATAGGTCCCACACATCTCATAATGATACCATTCTTATGTGTGCCACAAAATCATAAATTAT
Source organism: Viscum album (assembly GCA_963277665.1). Taxonomy (NCBI): domain Eukaryota; kingdom Viridiplantae; phylum Streptophyta; class Magnoliopsida; order Santalales; family Viscaceae; genus Viscum; species Viscum album. Next base: position 198,944 of record CAUJRU010000993.1, read on the forward strand.
ACATCATTGCATAACACATGTAATAAAAATGGGAATCTTAAACATCGTGACATCATGAAACAATTCATATAAGATAAAGGAAATCATAAAAATAATTCCATCAAAACATAATCAAATCAACGTAATAATAGGGATACAAACAGAACCCTATATTATCTTAGATGGAAAATAATTTTGATAAAACACTTGAACTCCATTCTTGAGGAAAATATCCTTTCTACTTCAAAAACACTTTTCCTTTCTTAACATGTCATGCAATTATAAACTAAAAGAAGTTGATTAAAAATAAACTTCAAAACTTGTGAGGAAATCCTCCTGGAAATAATGTTTTAAAAATCCATTCATGCTGTATAAGTTAAAAAAACATTCTTCTCGTACTTTTGTCGGAAAAGTCAAAAAGTACCTCGTACGAAAAACGACAAAAGATTCCTTTCATATCCTTTACTAAAAACTCACCGAAGGGTAAAATTGGATTTAAAAAATTATAGGTGGATGGAAATAGTATTACATATTGATGAAACATGGATGTGGATGATCAAATACACCCCAGTAAATACTAAAGTATAAACAATCTCGGATAAAAATGAGATTGTGGTATTTCCCTTACCTTAGGTCCGATTTTCTTCGTATGTGTCCGAACCTCCATTATAATGATTAAAATAATGTCATTGACTTATTCCAGAATCATACTCATTGTTATGATATCATATATGGTTCACTTATTACTTTATATTACCCGTTCTTTTGTAAATTCCATGTTAAAGAGCGTTTTGGGTAAAATTGTTTCATTTGTCGTCCGTGTTTTAACTTGTAATTATTCATATGATTACTTAGATCATAGTTACTTAATTCCAGATTATAAAACATGATTTATATATAATATATATTCATAATATACATATATATAATAAATCATTAAATGGAAAGAAATACACCGTTCATGGAGACGGTAGGCCGTACGTATGCATGAACGCTGTTTTCGTTCCCTTATTGAGTTGAATGGAATTAAGTAGGTGACATAAATATATATACACATAAATCCAGTATCATTATTATGTAATATATTTCATGATTACTTATTATATATACTTTATAATCATTCATGAATGGTTAAAGAGGAGAATGAATCTCATCGCGTCGTGGAGACAATATTCCGTACGTACGCACGAGTGATGATATCGTTCCTATGATCGTGGAATTGTATTGGAGTGTATGTATACTATTTCAGAATCAGTATCACTTTATTATAGTCATATATAGATATTATTTACACCATTATACCCATCCAAGTAAGGTGGTGGTGGAAAATAGATTACACCACGGCGTGGAGATGGTATTCCGTATGTACGCACGCGCGGTGATTTCTTTTTCCGTAGGATGGATAGATGGTGAAATAGGGTTGTTTCATACTTATAATAACATATCAGTATATGAGTGATACTGATGTTATTACTTCATAATGAAACAACTAAATAAGAATATGTGGAAGAATAAATAAAGATGAAATAATCGGTAACGGTCATTACCTCTTCTTTGAAGTGCTTCATTGAGACCTCCTTTTAGGGCACTAAAATGGGTCTTTGAAGAAGACCAGAACCTCTAGGATGTCTCTAGGGAAGTGGAGAGGACGAATTGGTAGGGTTTGTCCGAGCTTGAAGGCTCAAAGTGGTGTGAGGAAGAGGGGGAGGAGGTGCCCTTTTATAAGGGAGGAGAGGGGCACCTTTCGGAAAGCTAAAAATATTATTTTATTATAAAGTCAAGTTCAGTTTTAAATAGCTCTTAATTGATATATTTCAAAGATATGGTGGGGATGGGTCTAAATCCTCTCATCCAATAGAATTTAGATAAGTTTAGGTTCCTATTGTAACCTTATCATGTAGATTTAACATTAAGTTAAATAAATTTACTTTTACCATGTCTTCTTGTGTTTTTATACTATAAGGTTAATAAACTTACTCTATCAAGCCATACGAACCCCAAGTTGTTTATTATTAATATACATAACCTTATATAAGTGATTTGGCCGAACCTTAGATTTTTAGGAATAAAATAACAATTAATAATATAATATTTGTTTTAAAAACTATTTTATGTCAATTTTGACACTATTTAGTAATTGATTTTTGTGAAAATCATAACAGAATGATACGTTCGAACAAAGTTAATTAAATCAATACTAAAATGTCATATTAACCTAGAAAATTTGTGGAATTCATAAAAAGTCTAAAATTATATTTATTTGGGTAATTATAATATAAATTATTCTAATTTTTCACCATTATGGTAATTACTGCATCATCATTGTGTCATAAATAAATTAATTTATTTAATGTATAAAAATTATAAATAAAATATCATTATGTAGGAACTATTATTATCTTTCTAATTAATATTTACAATCAAATTTATCAAATGTATAACCCTATATTAAAAATGTTTTAGTAAATAAACATTGATTTTAACTCTTTTAACTCTTCTTTTAATTAAATAATAATAAATGTCCTAATCTAATCCAAGTGGGCCTAAATGGTCATATTTTAATCCTAAGGTTGTTTTTGGTCGAATTAATCTTATCCAATAGAATTAGGACATGTTTTAGGGTAATAATAATATCATTTTTACCCTTAATTACCCTATTTACTTTTAACCGTGGTAAAAAAAGTAAAAAGTTACTATTCACCAAAAATTATTTTCATCTCATTGACCCACATTTTACTTACTAACATCAACCGTGTCCCTAGGATTTTTGAAATTCCACTCAAAGAAGCGGTATAATAAAGTTTTATGAAAAATTCAATTTTTTTTTAACTACCACTTAGTGGTTTCACTATTCATCAAAAAATGAAAGTTTCCAGAAAAATACCAAAAATTAGGCCTAAGCTATATTTGATATTATGAACTCAAAAATGATGTATATTTTACCAAATTCAAAACATATCAGTTGAATTAATTAATTTAAAAAATAATTCCCGTCGTCAAATCAAATAGCGTGTTTTTAAAAGATAATAACTATCAAACGATTGACACTTGTTTATGTCTGGTTTAAATGTGAAATTACATCCAATAACCAACATTGTATTAAATTGTAAAAATATATTCTATATATACTTTAAAACCACTCAAATTAATAATTTATCACTATTAATTATTTCTATTGAAAAAGTTGTTTTTAATTAAAATTTAGTAACTTTCACTATTCATCAAAATGTGAAAGTTATCTGAAAATTACCAAAATTTCACCCAAAGCTAATTTCGATATTCTGAATCCAAAAATGAAGTCCATTTTGAAAAATAAAATTTAAAAAATTTCAAAAAGTGGTTATTACTATTCATAACTCCTAGTTTTAATAATATTTTATTAGCATATCGTTGTTTAGTGAAACTCGGTATTGCATACTACACACGCTATCGAGGAAGGTCGTGATTGCGTGTAATTCAAGGCAAGTCAAGGATTCATGTTGTGAAATCGCCTTTTGGAGTAGCGTACAACACAAGACATTAATGAAATTAAAAAGTATATTTTTTTATAAAATCTCGGGCTATTACAATAAAAATCTAATTAGGTGTTATAAAATAATGAATGAAATAATTATCCCAACAATACATACATAATATAATCGCTTTTAAGCACCTCATGTAATCATAAGATTTATGAATAACACATTGAAATCAGACATCATAATAGAAACTTGTGGAATCCATAACATACTTACGTTGTTGCATTCAAAACTATGTAGGGAGATACGTTGGTATACCCATTATAGTACAATCCCTAAATCTCATTGGATGAAAATTTATTTCTACCTTTTTTATTTTACCCAATGTATTAGAGAGTTATCTCAGGATCACTAGCCCTAGGTTTATCCTGGAACCACCCGTATACATAAATGATGCCCACAGACCATAACATAATCATAACACATGAACAAGAATAAAGGAAAGATAACATATATAAATTGCAATCACCACATAATATTTCAATATATTGAAATAATTAATCCATTCTCAAATAAATTTTCAATACCAATATAAAAAAATATTATATGTTATTTATTTTTCTTTTAAAATAAATTACATCTCTTTAAGGAATCCCAATATCAAATAATGTATGTGGTGGAAAAAAGGTTATTTTTACAACGTACATTAAAATGAAACATTATTTTCATATAGTAAAACTTGTCTTAAAAAATGATTCATTTTGAATAAAATTTAATTTAAAAAGGGTTTTTATTATACATCATATAGAATAATTTCATGAATAAATCGAATTATTCTTCAGTGACATGAGATTGAGATGAAGTCCTTTACAAAGATCATTTTCTGAATAAAATAGATAAATATTGTGTATTCACAATACGTACACATAAATAAATTATAAATACAATATAAGATATCAAAATTCATTTCTCACATAATCATAGCACGACATACACAAGAAGTAAAAGATCAACACAATGAATGGAAGTTGGGTTAAGAAATTCCTTTACCTCATGTCTCGCTTAACTTATTTGTTCTTTAATATCATGAATAATAAACAAAACTTAATATATACATTCATAAGAACCTTTTTCATGGCTATTATTTCTTTAATATCACTTATTACGATGATATAAACATTACATAATCATTTAAGTTAATAAAAGTCAATTTGTCGACATGTGGTACATCAGTCGCAAATGAATTTCTTATAATTACATGTTGTCCATGTGGTAAAGTTTCTATTATCTCCATATTTATATGCATGATTTATATATAATATGTTTCAAGAATATATATATATATATATATTTATTATAGTACAAAAAATTAGAAGAAATAAAATGAAATGCACCATTTGTGGAGAAGGTAAGCTGTACGAGTGCATAAAGGATACTTTCATTTATATGTCATATTTTATGGAATGAAAAAAATGATAAATTGGTAAATTATAAATACAGTAAATTATAATATATAAATTCATTAACTCCAATGTTTATACATTCCACATATGGCATGAACATGTCATATCACTTTGAGGGGCGGTAGTTCGCATTTCCTCAAATGAAATTATCATATTTAACCATTATGAAAAACATAATGGTATGCCATAAATGTAAAATAAATAAGCATAGATATAATATGAATATAATATATATCACATATAAATTAATAACCATAATAATGGCCACCAGGAGAGGCGGAAGGAGATGTTTGGAAAATCAACATTTCATGAGGGAGTAGTTCACCGTCTACAGAAACATTATGTCTGTATCCATTAGATAGCGGTGTGTGAAATTTTTGTTCAAATACTTCACATAAAACATCCTATTATATTGAAGATATATTTTTTATAATATAATGGAATAAAGAGTGTTTATGTGGTTGAATAAGGAAAATAAATGAAAAGAACTTGAGAGAATACTTCAGCTATAAATCAGATAACTCCCTTTGTTTTGAAACAAATGGATTTATTGAATTGACTTCTGCCCAAATTAATGATTCTAAGAGGAAGATAGGGATGTTGGGAGCTTCTTTTATTTGAGGTCCGATGATCCTAGGGGCTTGATTGGTGTGAGTAATGGGTTAGAGGTGGTGGCCTTTTTATAAGAGGGAGGAGAGGCTCTTCAGTAACGTCTGAAAGAAATATGTTATTATAAAATTATTTTATGTTTCAAAAGGTCAAGAACTCATTAAATTCATATATAAGATTAATATATGTCTTAATAAAATCATTCTATAAGAATTGGACTGGTAGTGGAAAATTTTGTTATACCTTATGTTTTTTATTTTCCCCTTTCTTGACTTATTTAACATTTACGACGTCTTCTTGCGTACTCATACTATATGGTTAATATATTTACCAAAAAATTACAAGATTCCAAAAATTGATAATAAATGACATTTTTATCATTATTTATACAATTTTCCCTAATATTATAATTTTAGAACAATTTTATCATTTAATAAATTATTAACTGTTTTAAAAACCCATTTATGTATATTTTTATACTATGAATATAATGTCTTTTTAATCACCTGTAATAACTTGATCAATTAGAAAATACTTGATTAATACAAATACAACATCTATTAAGCATCCATTAAATTTTTTTATGTCATAAAACTTTTCAAAATATATTTATTTTAATATTTATGATCTCATTTATATAAATTAATCATTAATGTGGTAATTATTACATCATCGTTGTGTAATAAATAAATTTATATATTTGATGTCTAAAAATTATAAATAAAATATCATGTGGTATAAATCTCTTTATAATTTTAATTAATATTTATATTCGTAAATATAACTTATATAACCCCATATAAAAATTGTTTTACTAAAAGATACATATTTATGTTACATTATACTTAACTTTAAATTAAATATTATAAAATGCCATTGTCAATTACAAGTTTCTCCATGGGGACCCAAAATCGACCCAATGAATCCCATTATCATTAATGTGTCATCCAATTTGTTTTAGGACACTGGTTATAGTAATTTTATATTTTTTTAATATTAATTTTTACCCTTATTTACCAGATATACCCTTTAACCATGTTAAATCAAATATTTAAAAAAATACTATTCATAATGTCAAAATATATAAGTTACAAATTTTCACATTTTGTACCTCATGATTCCAAATATGGAATCCATTTTTCAATATTAAAAATAGATAATTTGTATAAATTAATTTAATATTAATTCCAGAAATCAAAATAAAAAACGTTATTTAATGTAATATTATCTATCAAAAGATCGACACTTCGTTATGTCATATTTCAATGCGAATTTACGTCCAAGGAACAAAATTGGATTAAATGAAAAAAATAAGACCCAATTAAAATTTTAAACCAATAAATATAATAATATAACTATTTAAATAAATTGGATTGGAAGGCAGTTTTGAATTAAAATGCAGTATATATCATTATTCATAAAAAATGGATTTTTTTTTCAGAAAAAACACAAAATTTACCCAATGTAAATTTTGATGTCCCAATTCAAAAGAAGATGATTATTTTCTCAAATATAACTTATATAAGTGAAAAAATATGATTTAAAAAGTGTTCTCCATCGTAATATGGTAAATCAACCTTTTAATGAATATAAGAGTATTTCATGCTTAAAATTGGATCCAGTATTATTCAAAGACTCTAAAATTTACTCGATAAATTTAAAGTCATTGAAAAAACTTTTATAATAATATTTTATTTAGTTTTTTTCATTCTTTACAATACAATGATTAATTCTTTTATGACTCAGCCTTGTGTGAACATGATATTTCGGAGAAACCCATTGTGATGTCTCAGGTACGCCATTCAACATAGTATCCCCACTAATGTAAAATAAATCATTAATTTAAAAATATTAATAAATATGAAAATGTCATATTCTATATTTACCTAGGATGCTACAACCTTAACCCCTTTTATTAAGAGTGTCCTGGCAATTTTTTTTTACTTATCAAATAAATAGGGGTACTTATCCCTCATTGCATTCTCTAAATCCCACACTTCCCCTTCAAACCTATGATTTTCCACAAACCATTACATAATGAATTTGCTTATTCCGAAACACTTTCAAACTATGTTCATGAATCTAGACTAGATTTTTCTCATAAGAAGGACTCTCTTCCATCTGAACTACCTCTGGAATCAAAAAAAGATATGGATCTAGCATATAATTTCTCAACATTAAATAATAAAAATGGTTCTGTACCTGGTATAAACATGGAGGTAATGCCACTCTGTAGGCAACTGATCCAACATTATCCATGATATCAAAGGTTCCTATGAAACTCATACACAACTTCCCCTTCTAACCATAATGCATCACATTTTCCATAGAGAAATATTTATAAAGACATGATCACCTACCTCTAAAGAATGATCCTTCCTCTTGTTATCTTTATAAATTAGGTTTTCTTTTAAAACATTATTTAGTATATTGAGTTATTAATGATAGAAAAATGAAAGGAAATTATTTAATCTCCAAATAATAAGAAGAATAAAATAAAATTATTCAAATTATTTTGAGATATATCATAATATTTCACCGTAGTTAACTTAATCATAAATAATCATGTAAAACAATGATATTATGAAATAAATTTATTACCGCAAGTTTGAATTTCATTGATGAAACCCTAGAATATTTTATAATAAATTTAAATACAATATAATTCTATAATATAACCATTTAAATGCTTATAATTTCATATATGATAAACATATAAAATTTCAATACCGATTTATTAGAAATTCGTCATTAAAATGGAAATTTCTATGTGTTAACTGTTTCATTTTTAAATAAAATATTATTTGGTAGAGCGACTAATTTCATATTTATCAAATTTTACATATTATATAATTATAATAATTATGTAAATATTATATATATATATATATATATTATAAATATATTTTGGTTCATAAATAAATGTTCGAGTAAGATAAATGAATTACACCATTCAGGGAGACAACAGATCATTCATACACACAAATAGTGTTGTAACATTTTGATTATTGAAATGAAATAATACTATATATGTTCATTAAAATATATATAATCATTATTATATCATATAAATAATATATATTCCTAAAATATATCCTTATTATCATCCATGTGATATAGAAATGAAAAATGAATTAGGTCGATTTGTGGATGTGGTAGCCCACACTTATACACAATAGACGTTATAATCATCCATTTAATTTGATGGTAGAAAGGTCCATATAATATCATAATTATATAATAATACATATTTCATAAATATAATATCAAATATTAGTGAATAAATAATAACCTACAATGACATATGGTTATTTAATGTGAATTCTATCAGTATTTGGAGGTGGTAGTCCACATATACGCATGAGAGTTACATTCACTTCCCTTTTAATGTAATAGATTATGAGTAATACTGGTTCAAGAATCATAATAATATTTCCTTTTATATAGGACAATATATATTTTATTATATGATGAATACTAAATATTTAATCTTTGTATAATAAGATATAAATTAAAACGGAATTAGGTAAGATAATTCCCACTTATTTGGATAGTTTCCATTAGATCATTTCTTATGGTCCCATTAAATATATTTTTAAGAATATAAACACCTATAGTTCATATATATGGCATATTTTAAGAGTAATAGGATTTTTTTGATTTGTATGGATCATTGTGTTGTAATGAACATAAAGGAGGGGTTTCCTTTCAAAAGTCATTGAGAAGACACACATTGAATAAATAATAATATTTATATAAAATAAATTCATTTTAAAAATAATGATTGACCATGTTTCTATAATTTTGAAGATATGTTATTATTTTGTTTAAATACAATCAATTAATTAAATTTTTATGGGTTTATTTCATAGTTTAGACCATATCTTTTTATTCAACCCCTTCTTTTTATATTTTAAACATTAACCACTGAAACAACTTTTTCAATATTAAAGGGTTATAATTTTACTTATAATATAACAATTAACTAATATGTGGAAAATGGGATGATATTATTGACCATGTATAACTATAATTATCCACTATAATTTTGTTTGTTATTTTTATGTAATTTAAAAAATAATTATTTTATATAAAATAACATTAATGACATTATTAAAAGTTGTCATTTTTATTTAATAATAAAGACAAAAAAGTTAAAAATTAATTATAATATAATATCATTAATTATAAATAGATATTTTTATTAACCATAAAATTATTATTATATAATAATTCTTCCTAAAAATAATACATTCAATTTTTTTAATTTCATTTGTTTCTACAATTTGCACAAACACTCTATTAGATTTGTATAACCATTCACAGTATTTGGATAATGTCTAAAAATTATAGATAAAATACATCCTGAAAATAATTTTAATATTATTATAATAAAAATTAATCTTCATTCACAACCTATTTTTTCTCAATGCGACTATATAAAAGATATTTAAAATAAAGAGTGTAGAATTTAATATTTTTCATTATATGAAATAATATAAATTTCATTCTTATATAAAAATGAAAACAAAAATGATATATATTTGAATTTATGATTTATAGTGTCTAATTTATAAGATAAAATGAAATAATGGAAATTGATGGTGTAATTTAAGAGTCATTATCTCATGTTTTTAACAAGGTTATACCAATTTTACCCTTGAAGAGGTGAAAAATATTTACCACGATTACTGTTTAAAATGAAAAAAAAATAATGATATATTTTTCAAATTTGAACTTCTAGAATAAACATATGTTATACCTTTTTCATGAAACAATCACTATATGTTTTAGAACTAAATTTTTATATAAATGAGTAAAAATCAATGAAATATATTTTTTAGAAAAAATTGTTTGTAAGAATAAAAATTATCCTATATCATACTCATGAATATGTATGATTAAAATGGATTTAATTATACTAAAATAAACAAAATAGGACATATATTTATTTATTAATAAATTTAATAAAGAATATTACATTGAAATTACTTTATTTAATGAATGTATGTGAGAATACTATAAAAAGCAGCACTTTCACAATTCATTGAAAAATAAATCATTTTCGAAAAATCCAAAAATTTTGCCCTGAGTTAATTTTGATATGATAATTTCAAAGTATATCAATTTTTAAAAAATTTAATTTATAAATGTTTTATAAATTAAATATAATTTCCACACAAAATATGAAATAAATTTTTTCTTGAATAAACTGAATTTTTGCTCAACAACATGCCTTCATTAAAAATTACATTCTTATTTACAAATAATTAATAAATAAACATGTATTTAGTAGTAAATATATAAATATAATTCATAATGTAGTTTCTCATATTCAGACATAATAATTCAATCGCTTGGTCACATTTAAATAATAATATTACTAAAATATATCTAGAATTGGATAATGATCAATGTTGTGTGTTAAAGAATTTAAAAATATTCTTATTTTTTAAAACTATTTTTTACAGGTGCTACATTATCCCCATATATATAAATAACTCAAAAATAATTATATATTTTTCATAAAGGGTTAAACAATTGGGTATTTATTTACATTAACCTGACATTTTAGAGTGTGATCAAAAACAATAAATTGAAATGAAAAGTTGAGTTTCATAAGAGATACACGATATAACACATAATTAAGTTTCTAGATAGGGAAAATAATTATGAAGTTAATATATAGAAATAGGGGATACAAATGTTCAATTACATATATAGAGTGATATATAATATGTTTATGAGAATGTTAAGGACCAAAAAACCGTGAATTTTTTAAGGGTGAAAAGACCATGTATTCCTCATTAAAATGATTTTTTTATTTCAGGATCCCTTTCCTAATGTTGAGTAATTCATCTACAATCAGGATAGAGAACATGTAAAAACATAATTTATTTATTATTTTATAATTATTAGGAAATATTCTACCCATTTGTGGCGATTCAATGATTTTTCACTTCATCCCCTACTCCAATAAATGAATATTCAAGATGAAATATTCAGGCATATATATTTAAAATTAACTTTCTAATGTAAAATAATATTCTTCAAAGAATGAAAATCTTTAATTATTTCTCTATATATATAAAAAACAAAATTGATTAAAAAGGTATCTTATATGGATAAAAATAATACATTAATAAATTAAATAAAAATAGTAACATGAAATGTTCCACTTAATTCATTCCATAAATACTTAACATCACAAATATTAAAAATTATGTATCACCAAATTCAAAACCCAAAAAAATTTAATATTTTTACCACATATTATTTTATGATTAGCACCATCATTTATCCACATACAATATAAATTTACTCATAACGTCGCATATAAATCATGTAAATTCCATGATTATATACTCTGTTATAACATTATAATATCATGAATCACGAAAAAAACCTAAATGAAAACCTATATGATTCCAAAAAACAAAAATATTCCTTATTAGTAAAATAAAATTAGTAATTATCGATTATATTCAACAAATACATAATTGAAATAATTTTTAAAACAATGGTATGAAATCACTTTATCAACTAATCCCTGACTAATTTCAAGGTTAGTACTACTATTTCATTTATATTATTAATGTTTATAGTCTTTTTATCTAAGATAAAAATAATTACTCAAAATTAGGAACAAATTATGGATCACCTATCCCTTTATCAGGTGTTATCCAAAAATATTAACTTACAACTAAGTCACTTTTCTTTATTTTTTGTATAATTCAACATTTTTTCAAATCCTTAAAGAAAAATACTTGTAGAACAATAATTAGATGTTTCATAATTCTTATATCTAAAATATCACTAATATAACTCTTTTTAAATCATAATTCTTGAGTTATAATGCATAAACATATCAATAATTTAAATTCATCAATTGGAATTTCATAGGTCCTTCCATTAACTTAGATTTAGTCATATTATTTGGTTACTTACTAAAAAATTTCCCATCTTCCTTAACTTTAAGACATCAAATTCCTTGGAAATTCGTTGATATATGAACATCATTTCCACCTAAAAAATAATCCCCACCATTTGATATCTTCTTCCATTTTATAGTTTTATATTCATAGAATGATGGGAATTTAACATTCATAACTCTATCATCATTATAACCTAATCCTCTATAAAAGTGTATTTAAATACTATTGGATGTGATAGGAAACTCACATATGATTATTTTTTTAATCATATAGTGTGATATATTATTATGCATAATGATGAGGTTACACCATCCATTCCCCATACATTATGTTTCATTGGATGAAAAATTTTGTACCATCACATTTTTTAAAATCAATTCCTTTTAGTTATAACCATTGACTATGTCCAAAAATAAATGTTTTATCAAGAATAATCATAGTCTAAAACAACATGATCAAGAAAGGTAATTTATTGTATTTTTAAATCATGAAAGCATCTTGTATATCTCTAATAGCTTAGGTTTAAACTCCATAATACCTACTCATCTCCTATTAAAATCTTGTAAAATAGTTTATATTGAAAATGTGAATTAATGTAAAAATATACTTAAGATTGTCACACTTGGTGCACAATTAGGTTACACTCATCGTACACTAAAGAAATTATCAAGATAAACATGATCAACTAATTTCAGGTTTATTAACCCAAGATGCATCTTTTCCAAAACCAAATCCATATGAAAAATCATGATATATAAATATTTTTATAAAACCAACATGATCTATATCAAAAAAAAAATTGGATGTTTTCCCTTAATTATACTTTTCCATATAGTTTGCACCAAATTTATCAAATCCTAAGCTCAAAATATTTTCAAAATTTGCCTCTAATATCAACTATAATGACTTATTATTTTCAGGCATAAATATGACCCAAAACCAATATTCTTTATATTTACAAATTCACACAAAATGATTGAAAGGATTAGTATATTTAGAAACTATATAGAAAATTGTATTATATCTTGAAATATCTTCCAAATATCCCATAATTATGTTATTACATAGTACATTTCATATAATTTAACTACTTAAAAAATTTATTCATAACTAAGGGAATGAATAATAAGAAAGGGTGAGTTCAGACACTTAGTAAGGGTGAAAAAGATAGATATCAATGATCAAATATATATAATATGAACAGACTAATATGAGAACATGAGACTAAAACATTGAAATTCATACATAGTATATTACATATTATTATATTTAGTCATGGAATATATATTAATTGTTCATAATACCGAATTCATAAAGGAACCATAGAATGTGATCCATTAGAGAAAAACCTTTGCATAATAGATATGATTATGTCATAAACATACTCATTGAAAATCATTTCCATAGTCACAGATCCCTTCCAATAATATCATTATGTATTTTTTTCATTCCCTATTAAATTGCAAAAATTTTAAATGCACACTCCCAAAACTATTATAGTGGACCCAGGCCCATACAATACTATGTTAACTCCACATTCTTGTCTGTATTATCTCATGAGAAATCCATCATTATGCCTTGAATTGGTGGGATATATAATTAAATTCCCTCCAACAACAAAAGTATTATAAATTCATATACTTCCCTCAATATCATAACATAATAATCATATATCATAACATATGTAAAAGATATAAGTTTCATAATCATTTCTACATCTCATCATAGAACTACCAATGGAAAATAAATAGGTTTTATAAAAATCTCTCTATTATAATCATAAACCATCATAAGATAGAATAATAACTTTATCAATGGATTATATACTAATTATTGTATGAGTAACATCAAATGATGTTATCATTAATGAAAATTTCTTAAACTTGACACATGTAATATTTATTGTTGAAAATACCCTTTAATTTTGGAATCATTACAATAAAATCTATAAATTTATAACATATTATGGAAAATATTTTCATTGAAATGAAACATTGAAACTTATAAATTTGAATTAAATCCACTAATAATTCTAGATTGTTTAATGTTTTGTTTTTTATTTGTATGTTAAAATAAATATCTATTAAACAATTTGGGGTAAAAAGTTAAAATACATCGTTTATAAAAATGTCTTGAAGATTCTTCTTAAACCATATTTAAAAAGATGAAAATGCATTAAAATTAATTTAAAATTTAATATGATATTATTAAAAACATTCATTGTAACACTCCAAACATTATAGTTTATATATCCAATTTATAAAATTGAATCTTTTTTACTGCTTATAATACAAGAAACAGTAATAGAACTGTAAAATAGTATACCATAACGACATTACTTTTAAAATTGATGGTAATAATATTAATAACTAAATTATGAAAACTATATGTTTTTAACCGATATAATATGTTTAGTATTTTTAAATTTATTATAAATAAAAATTAAAATCATTTTAACAAAAAAATTGTCCAAATTTGTTTTTTATAAAATAACGGTTTCATCACTTTTTCCACACAACTTTGAATTAAATTGTATACCACTTTAAGAAAAACCATTTTTTGAAAAAAAAATTATTTTTTTGAATCTATATTTCCTAATTACCTTAGCATAATTTTTTTAAAATTTTGTAAAATGATTATTTTTTCAATTAATTGTAAATCATTATGTTTTTGTTGATAAAATTATTTCAAATTAAAATCATTTCAAAAGTAATATTTTGATAAAAAAATTAAATGTTCAATTAGTTGAATTATAAAATTATTAATAAAATTTAGGCCATTTAAATAAATTATATGTTTAATTATATTGTTAAAAATATTTATACATATGAAAACCATTCTTTGAAAAACAGTTCTTATCTCATCTACAGGTTTAACTTTATATTTAAATTAATATAATTATATTAATATAATTATATTAGTATAATTATTTAAAATTATTTCTATATTTGAAATTAGAATTAATAATATAATATAATTAGTTCAAAAATATATTTTGTTTATATTAAATTGTTAATATCGTAAAAAATAGTTATTGTGGTTTAGAGTAAAACTGGATTATTGGGGGTTAAACTAAGAATATATGGTTTTAAATTACATAAAAAGATATGAAATTATAATTTTATATAAATATATAGACCATATAACAAATATGTATTGATAATTATCCATTACGGATTATTTTATTATAAGGCACCAGCATTAAA
This sequence comes from Viscum album, assembly GCA_963277665.1. NCBI lineage: Eukaryota > Viridiplantae > Streptophyta > Magnoliopsida > Santalales > Viscaceae > Viscum > Viscum album. The sequence goes on from CAUJRU010000993.1 coordinate 214,594, forward strand.
CATTAAATAATCTCAAGATAAGTCATGAATTCACATGGAGTATCTTTTTATGTTTAGAGTTTTAGATAATTAGGCCATAACTATTACATTTCATATAAAATATTACAATGTAGTCATTTATACTCTATATATGTTTATTTTATTAAATAATAACTTTTAATTGATAACAATAATAATTTTGTTTATAAAAATATTCTTGAATTTTTCATTTCTCTTATCCAACCTTAAACCCCATGAAAAAACATTTCAAGAACATGGGAAGAGCATAAAAATCTCATTAAGGGTTATAAAATAATGAATGAAATCATTATCCCAAAAATACATACATAATATAATCTCTTTTACACACCTCATGAAATCATAAGATTTATGAATAATACATTGAAATCAGAAATCATAATGGTTACCTGTGGAATCCATAACATACTTACATTGTTTCTTTCATAGCTATGTAGGGAGATACTTTGGAATACCCATTATAGTTTTTTTCCTAAATATATTAGGATAAAAATTTATTACTACCTCTTTCATGTTACCCAATGTATTAGAGAGTTATCTTAGGCTCACCAGCCCTAGGTTTATCCTGGAACCACCCGTATATAGAAATGATGCCCATGGACCATAACATAATCATAACACATGGACAAGAATGAAATAAATATAACATTTCTAAATTAAAGTCACCATATAATATTTCAATATATTGAAATAATTAATCCATTCTCAAATCTATTTTCAAAAAAAAAAATACAGAAAAAATAGTATATGTTATTTATTGTCCTTTTAAAAACATTACATCTTTTTAAGGAATCCCAATATCAAATAAATAACGTGGTGGTGAAAAGGTTATTTTCACCATGTAAATTAATACAAAAAATTATTTTTGTTTTATAGTAAAATTATACTTAAAAATGATTCATTTGGAATAAAATTAATTGTAAAAATGGGTTTTATTATACATTGTATAGAAGAATGTCATGAATAAATCGAATTATTCCTCAGTGACATGAGATTGAGATGAAGTCCTTTACAATGATCATTTTGTAAATAAAATAGATAAATTTTGTGTATTCAGAATATGTACACAAAAATAAACTATAAATACAATATAAGATATAAAAATTCATTTCTCACATAATCATAGCACGACATACACAAGAAGTATAAGATCAACACAAAGAATGGAACATGGGTTAAGAAGTTCCTTTACCTCATTTGTCACTTAAATTGTTCGTTATTTAATCTCATTAATAATAAACAAAAGTAAATATATAATTTCTCAAGAACCTTTTTCATGGTTATTTTTTTTATATCACTTATTACCAAGATATAAACATTACATAATCATTTATGTAATTAATGGTCATTTTGTCGATATGTGGTACATTAGTCGAAAATGAATTTCTTATAATTACATGTTGTCCATGTGGTAGTGTTTCCATTAACTCCATATATATACGAGGATTTAAATATAATATATGTATAGTATATATATATATATATTTACAATAATACTAAACATTTGATGAAATTAAATGAAATACACCATTTGTGGAGACGGTAAGATGTACGGGTGAATAAACACTACATTCATTTATTTGTCATATTTTGTGAAAAGAAAAAAATTGATAAATTGGTAAATTATAATTATAGTAAAATATCATATATATTTTCATTAATTCCAATGTTTATACATTTCACATATGGCATGCACGTGTCATATCACTTTGAGGGGGCGGTAGTCCGCACTTCCTCAAATGAAATTATCGTATTTTTCCATTATGGAAACCATAACGGTATGCCATAAATGTAAAATAAATAAGCATATAGGAAATATGAATATAATATATATCACATATAAATATAATATATTTCACATATAAATAAATCACCATAATAATGTCCACAAAGAGAGGTGGTAAGAGATATTTGAAAAATCATCATTTCGTGAGGGAGTAGATCACCATCTACAGAAACATTAGGTTTGTTTCCATTAGATAGCGATGTGTGAAATTTTTGTTCAAATACTTCACATAAAATATCCTATTATATTGAAGATATTGTTTTTGTTATAATATAATGGAATAAATAGAGTTTATTTGGTTGATGTAGGAAAATAAATGAAAAGAACTTGAGAGAAGACATCATCTATTAATCGAGTAACTCCCGTTGTTTTGAACCAAATGGATTAATTGAATTGACTTCTGCAAAAATTAATGCTTCTAGGTGGAATATAGGGATGTAGGGAGGTTATTTTTTTTGAGGTCAGATGATCAAAACATCTTGATTGGTGTGAGTAATGGGTTAGAGGTGGTGGCCTTTTTATAAGAGGGAGGAGGGGTTTTTTAGTAACGACTGAAAGAATTACTTTATTATAAAATTATTTTAGATTTCAAAAGGTCAAGAACACATTAACATCATATATAATATTAGTATATGTCTAAATAAAATCATTCAACAATAATTGTACTGGTTTTGGAAAATTTTTTATTCCTTATGTTTTTTATTTACCCCTTTCTTGACTTATTTTACTTTTACCACATCCTCTTGCGTACTCATACTATATGGTTAATATATTTACAAAAAAATCTAAGATTCCAAAAATTGTTAATAAATGAAATTTTTATCATTATTTATACCATTTTCCCAGATATTATAATTTTAGTACTATTTTATCATTTAATAAATTATTAACTATTTTAAAAACCCATTTATGTCTATTTTTATACTATGAATATAATGTATTTTTAATAACCCGTAATAACTTGATCAATTAGAAAAGTCTTCATTAATACAAATATAACATGTATTAATTATCCATTAAATTCGTGTATGTCATAAAATGTGTCAAAATAAATTTATTTTAATATTTATGATCTCATTTATTTAAATCATTCATTAATGAGGTAATCATTACATCATCGTTGTGTCATCAATAAATTTATATATTTGATATCTAAAAATAATAAATAAAATATCATGAGGTAGAAACCACTTTATAATTATAATGACTATTTGTATACGTAAATATAACTTATATAAACCCATATAAAAATTGTTTTACTAAAAGATACATGTTTAAGTTACATTTTACTTAACTTTAAATTAAATATTATAAAATGCCACTTTCAGTTACAATTTGCTCCATGAGGTCCAAAAATTGACGCAAGGATTCCCATTATCCTTAATGTGTCATCCAATAGGATTAGTACAATTTTTATTGTAATTATTATTGTTTTAATATTATATTTTACCCTTATTTACTAGGTATACCCTTTAACCATGGTAAATCAAATATTTACAAAAAATTCTATTCATAATGTCTAAAAATATAACTTACAAATTATCACATTTTTTACCTCATGATTCCAAATATGGAATCCATTTTTTAATATTCAAAATAGAGAAGTTGTAGAAATTAATTTAATATTAATCCCGGCAATCAAAATGAAAAAATGTTATTTAAAGAAATAATAACTATCAAAAGATTGACACTTCATTATTTCATATTTCAATGTGAAATTACATTAAAGGACCAAAATTAGATTAAATGGAAACAATATGACCCAATTAAACTTTTAAACCAATAAAAATAATAATATAACTTTTTAAATTAATTTTATTGGAAGGCATTTTTGAATTAAAATGCATTATATTTCATTATTCAAAAAAATGAATTTATTTCAGAGAAAAACCAAATATTTACCCAAAGTAAATTTTGATGTCCCACTCATAAAGAATCTGATTATTTTCTAAAACATAACTTATAGAAGTGAAAAAAAATGATTTACAAAGTGTTCTCCATCATAATATGGTAAATCAACCTTTTACAGAATATAAGAGTATTTCATGCTTAAAATTGGATCCAGTCTTATTTAAAGCCTCTAAAATTAATTTGATAAATTTAATGTCATTGAAAAAACATTTATAATAATATTTTAGTTATTTTTTTCATTTTGTCTAATACAACGACTGGTATTTAACTACAATTTCAAATAATACTATATTATTATTTTCCAATATGACTCAGCCTTGTGTGCAACATGATATTTTAGAGAAACCCAATGATATATCTCAGGTACGCCATCGAACATAGTATCCCCACTAATGTAAAATTAATCATTAATTCACAAATATTAATAAATATAAAAATTTCATATTCTATATTTACCTGGGATGCTACATCCTTTCCCCCTTTTGGAAAGAGTGTCCTCATAATTTTTGTTCACTTATCAAATAAATAGGGGTATTAATCCCTCATAGCATTCTCTGAATCCCACACTGCCTCTTCAAACCTATGATTTTCCACAAACAATTACATAATTAATTTCCTTATTCTGAACAACATTATTACTATGTTCATGAATCTAGACTAGGTTTTCCTCATAAGAAGGATTCTCTTCCAACTGAACTGCCACTCGAATCAAAAAAAGGGATGGATCTGGCATATACTTTCTCAAACTTAAATAATAATAAAGGTTGTGTACCTGGTATAAACATTGAGGTAATGCCACTCTGTAGGAAACTGATCCTACTTTATCCATGATTTCATAGGTTCCTATGAACCTCAGACACAACTTCCCCTTCTAACCATAAGACATCACACATTTCCGTGGAGAAATATTTATAAAGACATGATCACCTACCTCAAAATAATGATCCTTCCTCCCATTATGTGTATAAATTTTCTTCATGCTCCGATCCTTTCTCATGTGTTTCTGAGTCAACGAAACATTTTCTTCCTTCTCTTCTAAAAATTATGGTCCAATCAATATCCTTTCACCTACTTCATCCCAAAAAGATGAAGTTTGACACCACATTCCATATAATGCCTCAAATTGATCCATCAAAATACCAGAATGATAAATATTATTATATGAATATTTATCCAATGTATGATGTTAGCCCCAATATTCATGGTAATCTATTTAGAAATATAGTAACATATAATCCAATGTTTTAATTGTTCATTCTAACTTCCCATCAGATTGAGGATAAAAAGTTGTACTAAAATTTAATTTAGTACACAACTACTAATGAAGGCCTTTACAAAAGTTAGAAGTGATCTTGGGATCAAGATTATATACAATAGAGAGGGTAACTTCATGAATCCTAACGATCACTTTAACATACAAATGAGAAAGTTAATCTTGTGATATAGTATGTTGAGTAAGAAGAAAGTGAGAAGATTTCGTCAATTTATTAACTATAACATAGATAGCATTGTTACATCAAGACTACATTTGTTATCCCGCAATGAAGGGCATTGATATATTTTCCCATTTCCAATATGGCACCGGTAAAGGATGAAGAATCCATTTCGGTAACTATCGTTCCTCTTTATCCTATTGACAAGTCAAAAACTTCACTGTAAAGTTAACAATATATCTTTTCATTCCATCCCACCATTAATACTCTTGATGATCTATGCACAACTCATTACTTCCATGATGAATAAAAAATGGAGAAGTATGAGCTTCAGATAGCAACTCTTTATTTAACTGTGAATCAAAAGGCACACATAATCTATTCTTAATTTACAAAATACAATCATTATCAATGTAATATTAATGGAAGTTTCCCTTCTGAACAAACTATAAAATTTTCTGTAAATCATTTTCTACATTATGTGCTTGTTTAATTCTGTTTGATAGAGACGATATCACTGACACATGAAACAAAACAACGGGATTTCCTACACCAACAACATCTATTCAAAAGTTCATCAAATTTTCTATCAAAGGATCTTGTTCTAAATGTAACATGGTTAATTTATTAGTACATTTTTGAATCGAATTGTCATTAACTTTATTAGCCTTTTATGGATTGTAGTGAATCAAGAAATGATAATCCCAGATTAATTCTCTCCATCTCCTCGGTCTCATGTCCAATTATTTCTATGTTATTATATTATTCAATATTTTTTTCAGTATATAGTTCACACTTTCCTAATTATAGATGATGCCACCAGTTTTTTAATGAAAAAACAACTACAACTACATCCAAATCATGTGTAGGGTAATTTAAGACAAGAGGTTTCAAATGAACTCAAGCATAGTCAATTATTGAGCATTTTTCATTAGTACACAACCATGTCATCTCAATGAAGCATCACTGTAGATAAAAATAATCAACATTTAAGTAAGGCATAGCCAATACTAGAGAATTCAACAATAATCTCTTCACTTTCTGAAATCAATCATCACCTTATTTTTTCCAAATGAACATAACACCTTTTCGAGTTAACAGAGTCAGCGGGCTATATTATGGTACAAAATTATAAACAACCATATATAATATCCTTCCAAACCATGAAAACTTCGATTCTTAGTGATATTGGTTGTTATTGGCCACACTTCAATTACTTTTGTTTTAAAATGTTCAATAGTTGTTCCATATTTATAAATAATAAGACCAATGAAATATATTCTTTGCAACCAAAATTCATTATTATCAAACATTCCATGTTTTTTATTTTCTTTAATGTTCTGCAAGACAACCCTTAAATGATGTTCATGACATTCTTCACTTTTATAATATACCAAAATATCATCTATAAACACAACCACAATTTATCAAATTAATCAACCGAGCCGTCACTGCAATAATCTTCTCAATTCTGATTCTAACGATCATAGGATGCTGATTTAGAAGGTCATTTCCATTTGTATGCATTCCTAGCATATATTCCATGTTTTCTCTATGAAAATTCATTCTGAAGAAAGAAATATCTTTAGAGAAGAAACATGGTAATCTATAAATTCCATAAAATTTAAATCATACCATAAATTAGATTATGGATATTAATTTAAAAATATCCTAACTCTTAATGTTTTCTAAACCTACATTTTGTTATAAACTATATTGCCCCAGCCATAAACATTACATAATCTTGAGTTAAGTCATGAATTCTCATTGAGGATCTTTTCTGGTTTAGTGTTTTAGATAATTATACCATAACTATTACATTTCATCCCAAATATTTAAAGTACACACTTCTATACATTATCCATTTTTTCATAAAATAATAAACCATTAAAAAATTATTTTCCAGATATAAATCTCCATGAATTCCTCAATCCTCTTACCTTTCCTTATAACCTATGAAAAACATTTCTTAAAAATGGGATGAGCATAAAAACCTCATTATGGATTATAAAATACTGATAGAAATCATTATTCCAACAATACATACAAAACATAATATCTTTGACACACATCATTAAATCATAATATTAAGGAATGAAACATAGAAATACTAAATCATATTGGTAGCTTGTGGCATCCATAACATTCTTCCGTTTTAGATTTCATTGTTACATAGGGATTTATGATGAAATACCCATCATAGTATATTCCCCAAATCTCTTAGGAGAAATAATTACATTTACCTAGGTCATGTTACCCAATGCATTGGAGAGCTATCTCGGGCTCACCTGCCTTGGGTTTATCATGGAACCACCAATATACATAATCAATTACCAAGAGCAATAACATAATCATAACACTTCAACAAGAATAAAAGAAAGATAACATTTCAAAATTACTACCACAACATAAAATATCAACAAGTTGACATAATCAATCAATTCTCAAAAATATTTTCAATAAAAAATTCATTAACATATTATAAGGGATTTATTTTCATTTAAAAAATATTAAATTTTATTAATGAATCAAGATATAAAATAATGCTCGAGCTAGCAGAAGGGTCGATCTCACTATGTAAATAAAAAAGAGATATTTTTATTGTCATTTAGTTAAACACTTTATAAAAAAATATCCCTTTTTAATTAAATTAAATGTCAAAATGGTATTATTATACAAAATCTAAAATAATTTCATGTATAAATTGATGTTTCCCTCAATGAATGAAGATTGAGATGAAGTCCCATAAAATATCATTTTGTAAATAAAATAGGTCAACAATGTGTATTCACTATAAGAACACATAAATAATATATAAATACTACATAAGATATCATAACTCATTTCTTACATAATCAAATCATGACATAAACAAGATGTATAAGATCCACACAAAGAATGTAAATTGGGTTAAGAAGTTCCATTAACTTTTGTCTGACATGACTTGTCCATTCTTTAATCACATGAATAATAAAGTAAAATTAATTTATACCTACTTCAGAACCTTTTTCAAGTTTATTATTCCTTATATATAACTAATTACCATGTTATAAGCATTACATAAAAATATAGGTTAATAAAGGTAGTTTTGTCGATATTTTGTACATGATTCAAAACTGAACTTATTATAATTACAAGTTATCAATGTAGTCAAAATTCCAATACATCCAAAATTATTTTCATGATTTAGATATCATATATTACAAATATATCAACTATATATATATATATTTATTTATTTATTGTAGTACATAACATTTGGAGATACCAAATGAAATGAACCATTTATGGAGACGGTTTGTCGTAATTACACATAAACCCTACTTTCATATCTATTTCGTATTTAATTGAATGAAAATATAATTATAAAAAAGTATGTTATAATTCTAGTATATTATAATATTTAATTTCATTAACTCCAACATTTATACATTCCACATATGGTATTAACAAGTCATGTCACTTTTAGTGGGTGGTACTTTGCACTACCTCAAATGAAATTAACATATTTACCCATTATAGAAACCCTAATGGTATAATATAAATATAAATATATAATCATAGAGACTCTATAAATATAATTTGTATAACATATAAACATAACGCCATCAAAATGTGTTGGTTTGAGTGGACACTCAAGAGGGGGGTGAATTGAGTTCCAATTAAAAAAAATTCTGTTTAAAAGATTAATATTGAAAGGCCCCAATTTAAATAAAAAGCTAAACTGTACTGAATTTTTATTTTAGTAAAGGTTTATTTAGGTTCCAAAGAGATTTATTAGTTCTTATTTAATCTAATCTGAATATTAGATTAGCTTTTGAAGATGACCTACTGGTTTATAATAAATACAAACACTTGCTAATTTAACCATCAGATTGACTTGAAATAGATATATATTTAATGTAATTAGCAGCGGAATATTCAAAATATTTTTAACTAATATAAGCAAGCACAACAGTTTTAAACAAGAGGTTCTGTCTCAAGATGAGACTTAGTCCTCTAAAACAGTTTATATAAAACTTTGATCCCCGCCCTAGATCAGGGTTTACAGCAGTACTCAGACTATCGAGGTCCTCAAACCTCTACCACAGTTCTATGTGGGAAAGACATAATAACAACATCTCAAAGGTTTCTAAGGTCCTCATACCTCTACAACTATCCACAGTGGGATAAAATAGTGTAAGGGAAAGATTGAGTGAGGATTTATAAATCCTACCGTTCAGCTTAGGAATCAGTGAGTGTTCGAACAGAGAGAAGCACACCCTGCATGTAATGTAATGAAAAGGATGGTCACAGTCGTGAAAAAAATAGAGATGAGTTTAGAATTCTCTTGTGTGATGTCATTTACGTTCTGGAATCCTTTGGATTGATGTAGATGAATCTTTGAGTCATTTTTTGAAATTTGGGTGAAAAACAGTGTGTCGCGATTCTGATTGTGTTATCCTTGAGGTTTGGTCAAGTGAAGATGTTCTTTAGGCTTCAAATATGTTTCATATGTGCTCAGCCGAATCGATTTTCATGCAGCGCCCCCTTGTTTCTGAAACTTCATCCAAGTATGTTCTTCATTCTTGACCTCACTTCTTTTCGTTTTGTTTTTGTATCACTCTCTTTTATTCTTTTTCACACTTGGCTTTTAACTTGGAATGCACATGTTGGAGCTGACAGGTTTCAAGTGTTCTACACCTCGTACTTCGTACTATCTGATGATATGTCTACAATGAAACATTAATTATGTCAGTGAATTAAAGTCATCAAATATGACCATTAAAAATGAAATTGAAAATGACTAAGTAGTTTAGGAAATTGTGTCATAGTAAGTCATGGAAACAGGGTCTCCTTTACACGGTGTCTAGGTAGATCACGGTGTCTGAGTGTAATGGTTTCTTGCGGTCACAATGTCTCAGGGAAACGGTCTCATGTTCACGGTGTCTCAGGGTAATGGTGTCTTGTTCATGGTGTCTTAGGGTAACGGTGTCTGTCTTCACGGTGTTTGGCTTCACGATGTTAGAAGTACATAGCCAGTGGCAGACTCACGGCGTCTTAAACATTCCAATGTAACTATGTGTGGACATAAATAAACATAATAATAGAAAATATTAGACTTGATAATTTGTTAAATAAGGTATTCTGAGAGTAGATTAAAGATATTAAAAAGTAAGTAAACTGAATATAGGGAAATTTAAATCTTGCATGGATCTACTTAAAGTATGAGAAAAAATTAGATATATATACACATGATCTAGATTGAATAAGATATAGAATCATTAATATATGATTTAGATAAGATTTGTGATCATTAAAACAGGATTAAAACATGAGTAATCCAATAATCACCCCCTTTTAATGATCACAAATCATGTACTTTTAATGTGCATATTAGATTTTACCATATAGATAAATTGCTAATATAATATATAGAAACATCTCCCACTTTTGGGACTATCAAAAAGATGACCTAGAAAGGGAAAAAAGGTTCATAGTCCATTAATAGAAAATAAGGGATAGTACACAACAAGATTAATAAAAAAATAGCATCCCTATCAAAAATAGTAAACATTGTTCTTATTCAAGGGATAGTATTCTCTTTCCCTTTTGCAGTAGCAGAAGAAGAAGCCATAGGTGTAGTGGTTGTGATAGATGAAGTCAGATATGTGGTTGATAATGAGGGTAAAGGAAGGCCTTCAAATACTAAAGAAGCCAAGGTAGAAGCTGTAGAAGAGATAGAAAGTTGCTGATCAAGAATCACATGCCTGATCTGATTGAGTGCTTGGCTGAGAGACAAGGTGGTTGAGGCTAGGGCAGAGGTAATGGTAAGCAACCCTATTCTGAGATGTGCATTCACTGGAGCAACAATGGTTGTACTATAAACATGAATATAGGGCTAGATGAGTTTGATGATATTTGTAATGATATCTCCATTATACTACATGGCCTTCTCAAAATCTTCCTTGTCCTCCATAAACTTTTCCAACAAACGAGTAAACTCTGTGAGTTTCTGGACATGGTTTTTGAAGTCTTGAGTCACAGGAGGAATCCACATATTTTCCACAAGGTACTTGAAATGGTTTTTTATATCAGTCTTGGAGAAAATTCTATTGAAGTAGAAATCCACTTTCATGGAAATATCATGTTGAGCATCATTTGCAATTTTGGAGTGGATTAGTACTATGTCAAGAACTCTATCACTATTTTTGACTACTTCAAATAAAGAAGTCGCATTAAATCCACTGAAGACATTCTGATGCTCTTCTTTAACTATTGATCTAAGTAGATCACTTTCCAAGGAAGGTTTAGATGATTGACTAGATGATTTGACAGCTATGGTCAGAGATTTTATTTGATTTAGCACATTTTGAAGAGATCATGTGTACTCATCAGGGAGTTTATTGATATTGGAAAAAAGGTCTTTAATTTACTTAACAATTTTCTTGTTCCTTTCAGCAATATTTTCATCAAAGGATTCAATATAAGGATGAATCTGAGACACACTAACTTGTGGGATTTGAGGAGCAGTAGATTCTATAGGAGGAGCAACAGATTCAGATCTCGAATCCAGCTCTCTCTGAAAGTATTTAACCCTAATTCTTTGGGACATAACTTCATTAATGAGTAGAATATTTTCAACTCTTCTTGAATCTCATGGAGAATCATAGGTTGTATTTTCCAAATAATCTTTTCCAATAATAGTGAGGCATCTCTCTCACTTAAATTTGTCACAGGATGAGGTTGGGTATTCATGAGTTTCTCATCTTCAGATAAGAGAGTATCTACGAATTCTTTCATATCATTCTTACTCACAATGGATGGTAGTTCACATAAGGGTTCACACGTAGGAATATGTACAGGTTCAGGTTCAGGTTTCTTATCATGTGCAATGTTTGTGATTGATTTCTACTAAAATAGGGATGAGATGTCAAGCTAGGTTGTAGTAATCTGCTGAGACTCATTCACATCACAGGAACTATGAAATTTAAACTGAATATCTAGAGTACATGACTCAGTTGGATGCGAGGCTTCAGCATACTCAAGATTTGGGGTTTTCTCCCCCTCAACTGGTGACTCTTCTTAGGACTGAGAGACACAAGAGCTTGGTCTAAACCCACAGACTCAGCTCTAATTTTCTCACTCATTTCCTATATAGCTAGCTGAAAATAAATCTCCATCCATTATTCAGTAGATGGTATGATTTCAGGAACAGATTGTTCCACATTGAGTTCCTCAATCTTTGCCTCTTTCAAAATAGATAACTCTTCAACTTTAGGCTCTTCTATTGTAGGCTCTTCCATTGTAGGCTTTTCTGAATCATTGGAAAATGATTCTATTACAACCTCAGGCTGAATTTCCAAACCAACAGCTTCTTCAGGAGAAAGAACCTCGTCTTTAAGAACATCATGAGAAATAGTAGTTATATCTTTCTCAACAACAATATCCTCCTTAGGTGTCACTAGACCCTCTTCTTCAGATTAATCAATAAGCTCATCTGGCTCCAAACCAAGATCAGAAATATCCTTCGGCCTTGGGGGATAATACACATGATTGAATATTTCATAAATATAATCATTGTCTTCCACCCATTCCCTTTTCCATGGGTTTTAGTTTATCTTCATTATCTTGATGGTATATTTTGAGAGACAGTACTCATATTCCATAATCAATTCCTCATTATGTCCAACCATTACTTTTTTATGAATCATGGCAGATAAAATCAGAGATTTGAATAGAGAGGTGGACCTGGATGTGGCTTTGATCAACTCACACATGTGGTGAATGATATAATTTCACAGGTTGACCTTATGTCCATTATTCATGAGGTGAATCAAAAACCCATCTTGATACATCAGCAGATCAAAATCACCTTTTCTTGGACTTACCAAATTCTGTACAAACTTAAATAGAATCCTTGTTTCTCCATCTAATTCAATAGAGATGGCACTTCCCTAGGTGCCAATTCCATTTACGGTTTTTAGTATATCTTCTAAATAAAATAAATTAGTTTATGGTGGAGTTACTCTTTGATAATCATCACAAATACCCTCATGAGGTATCCTAAATCATGCATCCCATAACCTTGAAGAGAAATATCATCTCTTCCCATTTACCGAGCTCCTAACAACAAAACATTCACCATATTCAAATGAGAACTGTACATACTAGTAAAATTGATCCACTAACCTAGGATAGATTATTCTAACCTCATTCAAGAACAATTATAAGAAACCTTATTGTTCTAACACTTTTTGTACCAGCGACTTACTATACATAAGCCACTTGGGGAAATTTTCTTTCTCTGGTACAACACTGTGGTTTAATAGATTCATATTTAAAGTCCCTTTAGGTGATAGATTAGGTGAAATCTACTAATTCTTCGAGTTTCTCTTCTCAGGTGTTGATGATGATGGAAGATTCATCCTTGGAATTAGCTAACGGTTCGAGTAAGAGAATGGTTTCATGGATGAAGAAGGGTTTGAAAAGAGTATGTATAAGAAATATTGAATGATGAATTGAGTGATACTTGCTTTGTTTTATCATTTAGGAATACCAAATGTCGCTAAAATAAAAAAACAGGAAAATAAAAGAGGTGAAATAATAATTACCGCGATACGGGTTTATAGAAAAACATAAAGAATTTTTTACGGTGAGACCATGACTGGTCATTAAGGTGAGACAGTGAGTGAGTTTTACGGTGAGATATTGAGTGTGCTTTTCAGTGAACATTACAATGAGACAGAAAACTTCATACCATAAGTACAAAATGCTAATGGTGAGACCGTAAACATAAAACATTATGGTAAGATAGTAAACATGAGAAAAAGTAACTGCGAAACCGTAATCAAGAAATTGTAATGTATAACACGGTACGATATCACACAGTAAGACCTAAAACAGTAACAAGAAGGGTCCCTATTTGAAATTTACCACTCATAGTTCATGTATGATGTATTCTATTCTATCATAATTTATTGGTGAATATATCAGCAAGTTGATATTCAGTACCAATGAATTCCAAAGTGATATCACCTTTTTGATAATGATCTCTCAAAAGGTGATGTATCACATCAATATGATTTGTCCTAGAATGTGAAACAAGATTCTTTGAAATATTAATATCACTTGTATTGTCACAATTTATAGGTACACGTCTTAATTGATATCCATAATCTAGTAATTTGTGTTTCATCCACAAAATTTGTGCACAACAACTACCAGCAGGTATGTATTCAGCTTCTGCAGTAGATAATGAGAGAGAAATTTGATTCTTACTACACCATGATACAAGTGAATTTCCTAAAAGGTGACATGTTCTAGAGGTGATTTTTCTATCTAACTTATAGCCAAGGAAGTCAGTATTAGAATAAATAACTAACTCAAATGTTTTCAGTTTAGGATAAAATAGTCCCAGATTGGGTGTAAGCTGGAGGTATTTAAAAATTCTTTGTCCAGCATTTAAATGAGATTCCATAGGGTTTACTTGAAAACAAGCACACATACACACACTAAATATAATTTTAGGATTATTAGAAGTTATATAAAGTAAACATCCAATCATCCCTCTATAAGTGGTTTGATCAACAGATTTTCTATCTTCATCAAGATCCAACTTACAAGTGCTTCTCATGGTTGTGTCACTACTTTTATTGTTATCTAATCCAAAACGTTTTAAAACATACTTAATATATTTACATTGATTTAAAATATTACCATTTTCATTTTAAAAAAAATGAAATCCAAGAAAATATTTGAGTTCTCCCATTAATCTCATTTCAAATTTGTTTTGCATCATTTTAGAAAAATCACCACATATATAATTTTTTGAAGATCCAAAAATAATATCATCTACATATATTTGAACAACTAAAATATCATTAGAAATTCGTTTTATAAAAATAATAGGATTATCTATCCATTTTTTAAATCTTTTAGAAATATGAAAAGTACTTAATCTGTCATACCAAGCTCTTGGAGCTTACTTTAGAACATATAAAGCTTTTGAGAGTATAAAAATATGATTTTGAAAATGAGTGTTTGTAAATCAAGGGGTTTATTCCACATAAACATCCTCAGCTATATAACAATTTAATAATGAACTCTTAACATCCATTTTATATAGATTGAAATTTATATGTGCAGCATAGGCAATCAAGATCATGGTAGCTTCAATTCTGGATACTGGTGCAAAGGTCTCTTCATAGTAAATTCCTTCTTTTTCACTATAGACTTGTGCAACATGTCTATCCTTGTTTCTAACTATGTTACCAGCATAATCAACTTTATTCTAAAATACTCATTTAGTTCATTTGGTTAAAGTGTCCTTAGATCAGTACACTAATTCACAGACTTTATTTATTTAAAATTGATTTAACTCTTCCTGCATATCCATCACCCAAAATTCATCATTGATTTCATCATTGATATTTTTTAGGTTCAAGGTATGAATGAAAAGATTGATGTTCAACCTGATTTCATAGAGAATATCTAGATTGTTTTCATCTATCTAAATATCCTACTACAACATCTAAATGATGGTTTTTAAGGGTCCTAGTTGGTCTAGAAATGATTGGGCTAGAGATTTTAGGTTCATTAACAGGTTTGGGTTCAACAGAAGCAGATTCTAGAACATTTCTAGAGATGGTTTTCTTAACAACAGGTTCACTATTCCTGTCATTAAGGTCTAGAATGTACATATCTTCTTTATGATTTACAAGAGGAGTCTTATATTCATGTGGATCAGTTTCATCAAATTTGATGTGTGCATATTCTTCCACACATTTGTTTCTCTAATTGATTAATCTATAGGATTTACTAAATATTGAGTATCCTATGAAAATTCCTTCATCACATTTGGAAGAAAAGTTTTCAAGATTATCTTTAGTATTAAGGGTAATGTATTCGCAACCAAATACTCTAAAGTACTTAAACATAGTATTCTTATTGTTCCAAAGTTCTTATGGGGTATTTTTAAGAATTATTCTAATCAAGACTCTGTTGATAATGTAACAAGCTGTATTAAGAGCTTCATCCCAAATGTAAATTGATAAATCACATTCATTGAGCATTGTCCATGCAATCTCTTGAAGGGTCATATTTCTTCTTTCTACTACACCATTCTGTTAACGTGTTCAAGGAGTAGAGAAGTTGTGACTATAGACATTATGTGAGCAAAAATATTCAAACCCTTGATTCTCAAACTCATGACCTTGATCACTTATCATGGTCTTGATCCTATGTCCACTATGTTTTTCTACAGACTTGGAATATTTAATAAAGTAAGAACTGGCTTTACTTTTGTGAACTAGAAAATATTCTCATGTATATCATGAAAATTCATCTATAAGAACATAGACATAATGCTTCCCATTTTAACTAGAAACTCATGGAGGTCAAAAAAATCCATGTGATCTAACTCGAGAGGTTAAGAAGTTGAAACATCATTCTTTGATTTAGAGAAAACATTATGTTGCTTTCCCTTTTGACCGGGATTACAAACTTTCTCAGCTGGGATTTCAAGTTTAGGTAGGTCTCTAACTATGTTCTTCCTTTTCAGTTTTCTATGTGAGTGTATATTGAAGTGTCCAAATCTCTACACGATTCATTATGAATATCATTTAAATAGTTTATTTTTTTTTTTGATAAAGAATTAAAATTCACAGCATAAGCATTTTCATTTCTTAGTGTAGCAAATACCAGAGAAATTTTAGAATCAAATACATCGCAAGGATCATTTTTAAATTTTACATTGAAACCATCATCACACAATTGAGAAATAATTAACAGATTATACTTTAGTCCATCATCAAATAAAACATTGGAAATTAAAATTGAATTTTTATTACCAATCTGGCCTAATCCAATCATCTTTCCTTTTGAGTTATCACCAATGGTGACATATCCTCCATCAACCATGATTAATCTTTTGAAGCATAAAATGTATCATGTAATATGTCTTGAACATCTTCTTTCCAAATACCTTGTCTTCCTATAGGAACTTTTTATGCAGGTTTCCTACACCACAATTTTAGATAGAAAATGATTTTGGTACCCAGATTTTCTTAGGTCCAGACTGGTTTGCAAGAAAAACTTTTGGTACCCAGATTTCTCTAATTGTTTTAATATAATCAATAGTTTTAAAATATTTTTAATGATAACAATAATTTTACCTATAACTATGTGAGTATCCAGTTGACACATAAGAACTTCCAGAACTAGAACTAGCAGCATAATGTCCAGATTTAGGAATAAATCTATTCTTTGTAATCTTTCTTTGTCCATAATGATATCCTAAACTAGTAGTATATTTTTTTGCTACTTTTTTCCTAGAATTTGTGTAAGTGTGTCCTTTCCATTAGTAAATTTTTCTAAATCTTTCTTGAGTTTCTCATTAGACAATATCAGTTCAGTATTCTCTTTGAGTAGTTAAGCATTCTTTTCCTTTTCTAATTCTAGTGTAGATTTCACAGTGCTAGTTAAAGCATACTATTTCTTTATCGCATTATACTTGTCTTTCATCTTATTGCAGGTATCTTCTTGAATGTTATAATATTCAAATAATTATTCACTAGACATGTTTTTAGCATCCGAATCATGATTATCTCCAGAATGATAAGATTTCAAAGGAGGATTATCCAATGTTACCGCAGATGTGTTTGTCATGAAACACATAATAGGATTTTGATATTTTTCATCCTGAGCGGAATAAGAATCACTTGAACTATCTTTTGAAGCACTCTAGGTTGCTTTCATAGCTTTTTTTGTCCTTTTAATCATATTTTCTTTTTGTACATTAACATCGGACATTTTTCTTTCACATGTCCTTTCCTCTTGCATTCATAGTAGACTATATCATCACTTTTATCATCTCTCTTCCAATCCTTCTTCCGATGACCTTTATTGTCATACTTTCCATTGTAATTTTATTTTCTGAAAAATTTCATTTTCCTACAAAACTTCTTAAATCGCCTGTCTATCTAAGCTGTTTCAGCATCACTATCAGATGAAATTTCTTCACTACTTGAACTATCACTTGCAGCTTGAATTTTCTCTCTGTCCTTAATTTTTGAAGAAGAGGTCTTGAAGGCTACTAATTTATTTCTAGGATCA
Source organism: Viscum album (assembly GCA_963277665.1). Lineage (NCBI taxonomy): Eukaryota > Viridiplantae > Streptophyta > Magnoliopsida > Santalales > Viscaceae > Viscum > Viscum album. Next base: position 232,837 of record CAUJRU010000993.1, read on the forward strand.
TCATCTTCTTCTTTGTTTAGTTTCAATTCTTCCTCATACATCATTAACATACCAATGAGTTCCTTGACAGGAAGATCACCAATTTCACAATATTCACTAATTGAAACTGAGGTTCCTCTCCATCATTATTGCAAGCATCTGGGTATTCCCATGATTTTCTCCTTTTCTAGAAAAGATTTTCCCAATGAACTCATTGTATTAAATATCTCATTACACATGAGATACATATCGGAAAAAGATTCATTAGATTTCATTTTAATGTTATCATACTTAATAGTGTATGTATTTCGTCTCATTTCTCTTACATTGGTCGTTCCCTCATGGGAAATAGCCAAAGTATCCCAAACATCAAAAGCAGTTTTACAAGCATATATTCGGTTAAATTCTTCATCTCCTAAAGAACAATACAAGGCATTCATTTATTTACAATTATTATTGTAAGTAGATTTAGTAGGTTCATCTCAAGAAGTTCTAATAGTTTCTGGAATCTTATACCGAGTTTCTATAGTAGTCCAAATGTGAAATCCCATACTTTATAAATGAATTTCCATTCTGATTTTTAATTGGGAATAATTTAAACTATTAAACAAGAGTGGCATGTTGGTATCTACTCCGATTAATCTATTATCCATAATAATATTTTAGAAAATATAATTAAAGAGATAAAATTTAGAAATAACAGAAACATAAGTTCTTTAAGATACTAATAAAATCACAGTTGAATTTTTTTTCACAACCAAAGTGTTTTGAAAACTATTTATCAATCCCTTTGTAACCAAATGTTGGTCGGAGATGACACAAAGAGGGGGCGATTTGAGTTCCAATTAAAAAAAATCTGTTTAAAATATTATATTTAAATCCCCCAATTTAAATAAAAATCTATACAATTGTGAATTTGCAATACAGAAAATGTTCAGTAAGGTTCTGAAGAGATTGATTAGTTCTCATTTAATCTAATCTGAAGATTAGATTAGCTTTTAAAACTATCCTACTAGTTTACAATAAATAAAAACACTTCCTAATTTAAGTATCAGAGTGACATGAAATAGATTTATATTTAAAGTACGTAGCATCACAATATTCTAAATAGTTTTTACTATAATAAGCATGCATAATAGATTTAACAAAGAGGTTCAGTTTCAAGCTTAGACATAGAACTCTTAAACAGTTTACATAAAACATTGATCCACACTCTAGATTAGGGTTTACAATAGTACTCAGACTGTCCAGGTCCTCAGACCTCTACCACTAACCATAGTGGGATACCAGAGTGTAAGGGAACGATTGATTTGGGAATTAGAAATCTTATAGTTCAGATTAGGATTCAGTGAGTGTTCAAACAGAGAGAAGCACACACTGCTCATATTATAATTAAAAGGATGTTCATCGTCGAGCAATAATATATAGATGAGTTTAGAATGACCTTGTTTGATATCAATGCAGTTATGGACTCTTTTGGATTGAAGTAGATGAATCATTGAGTCCTTTTATAGAGGTTGTGTGAAAAATAGACTGTCACGATTCTTCTTGTCTTCTCCGTGAGGTTCAGTCAAGTGATGATGTTCTTTAGGCTTCAAATATGCTTCGTATGTGCTTAGCCAAATCGAGTTACCTGCAGTGTCCCCTCATTTCTAAAACATCCTCCAAGTATGTTCTTCGTTCGTAACCTCACTTATTTTGTTTTTGTTTTTGTATCACTCTCTTTTATTATTGATCACACATCACTATTATCATGGAACGCATGTGTTGGAGCTGACAGGTTTCATGTGTTTTGCACTTCGTACCACGTACTATCTGATGATATGTCTACAACGAAAAACTAATTATGTCAATGAATTAATTTCATCAAAATATGATAATTAGAAATTAAATTTAAAATTAAAATGTAGTTTAGGAAATAGTGTCAGAGTAAGTCATGGAAACAGTGTCTCCTTCACACAGTGTCTAGGTTGATCACGGTGTCTGAGTGTCACGATGTCTCGTGGTCATAGTGTCTCAGTGTCACGGTGTCTTGTTCATGGTGTCTTAGGGTAACTGTGTCTTGTTCACAGTGTCTCATGGTAATGGTGTCTGGAATCACGGTGTCTGGCTTCATGGTGTCAGATGTACATATCCAGTGGCACACTCACATTGTCTTAGACTTTCCAAAGTAACAATGTGCAGAAATAATTAAAAATAATAATAGAAAGGATTATACTTGAGAAATTGTTAAATAAGTTATTCTGAGAGTAGATTAAAGATATTATAAAGTAAGTAAACTGAATATAGAGAAATTTAGATCTTTCATGGCTCTATTTAAAGTATGAGAAAAAATTAGATATAAATACACATGATCTATATCAAATAATATGTAGAATCATAAATATATGATTTAGATAAGATTTTTTATCATTATAACCTGATTAAAACATGGGGATTCCAACAAAATGGACACCATGAGAGGCGGTAGGAGATATTTTATCAATCGTCATTTCATGAGGTAGTAGTTCACCCTCCACAGAATCAATATGTTCTAATCCATTAGATGGGGTATGTGGAAGTGTTGTTCCAATAATCATCATAAAAACATTATAGTATATTTATGATATTGTTATTGTTATAATGTAATGGAATAAAAGTTGTTTAGGGGGTCGGATAATGAAAATAAGAGAAAAGAACTTGAGAGATGACATTGTCTTTAAATCTTGTAACTCTCTTTGATTTTAACCAAAATGCATTATTGAATTGCATTCTTTCTGAATTTAAGTTTTCTAGGTGGAATATGGAGATTATGGGAGTTTATTGGAGTAGAGTTTGGACTATCCATGGGGATTGAGAGGTGTGTGTAATGGGTTAGAGATGGTGTCCTTTATAAGAGGGAGGAAGGGCTCTTAAGGAATAATTGAAAGTATTATTTTGTTATAAAATTATTTTCAGTTTTAAAATGTCTAAAACCCATTAAATTTGCATATAATGTGAATATAAGACGAAATAAAATCATCTAAAAATAATTGAAAAGGTATTTTATATTTATTTATACATATATTTTTTATTTATCTTTTTGTTTACATATTTTACTATTACCATGTGTTCTTGTATATTCATACTATATGGTAAATATATTTAATAATAAAATATAAGAAAACACAAAATGGATCACTAATGACATATTAAACATCATATATTTCATTTGGATGAATAAATTATTTTTAAGACTATTTTAACATTTAATAAAATATCAATTAATTTAAAAAGTCATTTATGCCAATTTTTATACTATTCATATCATGCCTTTTTAAATATCCCTAAAAACCTGATCAATTCGAAAAAACATCATTATTTCAAATATAACAAGTCATAATCATCCATTAAATTATTGTATGCCATAAAAACGTACAAAAAAATTTATTTTAAAATTAATAATCTCATTATTTAAAAAATTCATTAATGATATAATCATTATATCTTCTTTGTGTCATAAAAAATTAATTAATTTGATATCTAGAAATTATAAATAAATTATCGTGATATAGTAAATATTTTTATCAATCTATGAGCTATTTATATTATAAAATATCACTTATATAACCACATATAACTTTTTTAATAAAATATACATGTTTATGTTACATTATACTTAACTTTTAATTTATTTTTAGAAAATGATATTTCAACATACAAGTGGCTCGACTGGGTCCCAAAATCGACCCAATGTTTCGCATGGTCAGAAACATATCATCCAATAAGATTAGTTCATGTTTTTGGGTAATTTATTATGATTGTAATATTATTTTTTACACTTATTTACTAGATTGACTCACTAACCATGGTAAATAAAATATTTAGTGATGTTACTATTAATAAGGTCAAAAATACAAGTTACGTATTTAACAAATTTGGAACTCTTGATTCAAAATATGGAATCCATTATTTTAAATTAAAAATAGATTAGTTAGATAAATTAATTTAAAATTAATTACCTGTTTCAAAACCAAAAAGCGAGTTTTTAAGAAATAATAACTATCAAAAGAATGACACTTGTTTATGTCCAATTTCAAAAAGAAATTTCTTCGAATAAGAAAAAATGGATTAAAAGGTAATGATAAAATGAATTTACACTTTTAAAACCAATAAAAATAAAAATATATCAATATAAATAAATTATATTAAAAGGTAGTTTCGAATTAAAATATAGTAATTTTGAAAATTCATAAAATATAAACTTTATCATAACAATTCCAAAAATTTACCCAAAATAATTTTTTATGTACAATTATAAATTTTTTTAATATTCTTCAAAATGTAAAATATAAACGTGACACAAACAAAAAAAAGGTTTCACCATTAAAGCGTGGAAAATCAACATTTTAAAACATATTAGAGTATTTCATTCTTAAAATTGGATCAATTATTTTTTAAGCCTATAGATATTATTATATAAATGTAAATAAATTTAACAATCATGTATAATCATTATATAGTTAGTACTATTTGTACCCCCCAATACAACATCAAGGAATTATCTACCATTTAAAATAATATTATATTATTATATTTTAGTATGACTCATCCTTGTGTGCAACATGAGATTTCAGAGAAACTCATTATTGCGGGTTGAGTACTCCATCGAACATAGCATTCCCTTAATATTAAAATTAATATATAATTCAAAAATATTAATTAATAAGAAAATTTCATATTCATTATTTACCTGGGATATTACATTTTAATATGAAAACATGCGAGCAATTTATTCTTTTAAAAAATTTAAAATGTCTCCTCCCCCACTTATAACATGGAACCCCCTATCTTTTCCACATAATAGTACCGAATCCATTATTTTCATATAATACCTTAAAAAATATTTTCCATGAATCCATAATCACATCTAAGATATGATTTTTATTATAAAACCAATCTACAAAGTCTTATGTTATAAACCTAAGGAGGTTTTCCAAAGAAGAGTTATAGTTCTTAACCATTTATTTTCATTTTATTCCTTCCTTTAACTATTTAAAATATCAGTCAAATGTGATAAAATAAACAAATAACATCCAATATATTTATATTTTGTTATTTTAATTTCATGACTTATATCTATCTCCACTTCTATCTAATGGGAAATTAATCATTTTATAATGCATAAAATTAACTAACCCCTCACAGACTAGTTTAATTCATTTTCCATCACCACCTCTCATGACTAGACATAATGATAGATATAACACACAAAAACACACACACAAATATATATATATATATATATGATATATTTTTTATATTTAATCTTCTAAAAAACAAAAACATCATATCTACCATATCAGGTTCCAATATGTTGGAAAATGATAACATCGCTCCTGAGTATGTGTAGACTACCATCTCTACAAAGATTTGTGTAATGTTTTACATTTTTTATGAAATGGATAATAAAATTAATATATTTCGTGAATATATAATATTAAAATGATATAAATGTTATTAATAAAAATTGAAATATATTATACCTTTCTTTGTTTCCATTCGTCCTTGAAATGAAAACAACATTAAAGAGTAAGTACAGTCATCCATCACCATAAATGGTATGACTCATGTTTATTCCTTTAAATTTATAGAGTATTCTGAATATGTTTATAATGAATATATATTATTTTTATATCATAGATAATATTATAGATATTATGGGGCCATGGTGAAATTAAAAGTGCAAATTCTACAAAACCAATAGATCTGTGAAAAATTACACAGTTATCACGAATAATATTGTTAAAAACAAATAATTATTAATAAATGAGTGATTAAAATTTGTAATAAATAATTTTATAGTAGGTTATATATGTCTATTTATTTAATTTTATTAAAATAAAGGTATATTTATTATAGAGGGGGTTCAAACACATACAACAGAAATCAGACTCGAGGTAAGTGTCTCCCGTATCACTTTTATTTCGTTGATACATATTCCAAATTCACCAAATATTTGTTTTTATGAAGTATATAATTAAAATTTCATATGTTATATCATTAATATCATTCTTATAATGACATTCACAGTTTTATTTGATGTTATTTCTTTTATGGGTATTATGATCCCAATGTTTTCTAAGTGTTAATGGTTTATTTCACAATAGCATTATTTATCGAGTTTGTTTATGATTACGTATCTATTTGAGGAAATTTTTTATATTTCTATATGTTAAAAAATATATTTTTATTCTCTATTTAATCATGAAATTTTCATGTGTTAGTACCATTTTATTCTTTTTTAGGTAAAATTATTGAAAAAATATTTTTACGAAAAGAAGATTTTGTTTATATCATTAGATGAAATTAATTTTTCT